>JZLH01S0167999.1:0-11254 GCA_001188425.1 Eucidaris tribuloides | reverse complement strand
TGGTGTATAAAAAAGAAATTGAAATGATAACATAGCAGATACTCCAAAGTTTATACCTATATGTGTTTTATTTAATTTGACCTCTGATAAGATTATTAAACTTGAGGTCAAAAAGGTGATAAAAACATGAATTTTTCTTTTCTCTTTATCAAACTCAAATGATAGCTAAATCTAGTTGCATCTCCTTCATTTTTATACATTGGAAAGACCAACTATTCAGCTTTCTTTCTGTGACATTTGTTTAGCTATTTATGTTTAATACCAGTCAGGATCCAGCAAAATATCAGAAGATGCAAAATATGACCATGGCATGGATTTCTGCAATCCTGGTATGTGATTGGCTGACCCCAAACCAGTGGCGGTTCATTCAAAACAAGACCACCCACTGTGATGACCTTCATGTGAACCTGTTGCCCAGTGTATGCAGTGAAGGCATGTTTTGTATTCTCTCTGGCCAATCACAGTTTAGTAGGAAACCACAGCATCCAATGAAATACTTTCTCATATTTTACTGGGTGGCATTTATGTACTCATGTTGCACTTTGCTGGATCCTGACTGGTATACAACATGAATAGCAAAACTAACAACATACAACGAAAGATGAATTATTGCTCTTTACCCTGGTGTAAAATTAGTGAGATGCAAGAATATTTAACTGGACTTTTAACTGTTTGAAAATTCATTAAAATTTCAATTTTAACATCAAATTTGAACCTTCATTTACACATTTGAAAACAATATAAATGCCAAATTAAAAGATATTGCTGAAAAGCTTGAAATATCTCCTTTACTGTGATGTATCACACTAAACTATTAGAATTGATTTTCTAAGTTTATTTGGAGTTTCAAAATGATGTGTCCCAGCTCATTATATATGCACAGCGCGTTCACCCATGAATACGCCCTTCATAAAACTTTAAAGGAAGGGATTTTTGATGCACTGCTGACTGACTGGATATTTTTTGTATTTGACATAGATCTAGATTCTATGCAGTTTTCAGTGGTCAGGAGAAATAATTCATCCACTGTTTGGTATGTTTTCTAGTTTACATGAATATAAGTCATTATAACAGAAAGTAACGAAATGACCTTTAGACACAAAACTATACATGTACACTTAGCGAAGAATGACCCATGGCAGTATGTACTGAACACACCACTCGCACTGCACACGTGCATCTGCTATGGCATGGCTGCACAACCAACCAACCAGCTAGCTGAAGCCAGAATAAAAAAAAAAAATGTTTTCTTGTTTGCAAATAACGCCAGATATTGATACCTCTGCGGTGGCTCTTCCGATGCCCTGTGCTGCTGCAGTTACAACTGCGATTTTCCCGTCAAGACGCCCCATAATTATAGCAATTATTCGCTCAAATAAAATCCTAAAGCTCAGGTGAAGCCAGGTTCAAAACACAATGTGCAAAGTCCGGGTGCAAAGTCTCGCCGCGCCGCGCGCTCCGCCCCGGTCGGCCCCGCGCGATACCAGCTGCAGCTAGCTAGCTCACCGCCGAGCCATGCGCTGCCTGCTTGCAAGCTGGCATGTTGTATAAGTCGTTCACCTTGGGGGCGTGTCCTTTAATTGTGTCTGATTGCATACACTACCTGAAGTGTTCGTTTTTGATGGAAGGATTTGTTTTAAATTTATTCACTTGAGGCAAACGATAGAAATGAATCAACACCAGCTGCACAACACATTTGCCTATCACAATAAATATATTTGATGATAGTTAATTAATCTAGTTCATTTAAAACGAGTCAACGTTTGACTACTAAAACGTCAAAGCAGAATCCCTGGATAGTTTACTAGTGCAGTACTTGATTCTAGAACAGTTTTACCCGAGGTTGAGGACCGCTTTCAATCATGTGGTCTGCATGACAATAAAGTTTACAATGTATTTAAATTTATGGATGTTTTCTCTTCCGAAGCCTTATGATGAGCTATTTCTGTTACCTGTACTTATGAATATATTTTCAATACAACATGCAACTTGCATCATGTTGTCAAGAGGCATCTTTTTTATCAGAAAGGTTTCCTCTTAAATGTTTAAATAAATAGATAAATGAATGCATGTATGAATGAATGAATGAATGAATGAATGAATGAATAAATTAACAAATGATTGATTTATCTAATCTATTATTAATGAATAATTATGTTCAGAAGCTTCCCGTTAGGGGCAGAATAAACTTGCTTAGCGATCAGAATACCGATATACCCAGGAAATAAAAGATGAGATGATGATAATGATGATGATAATGATGATGATGATGATGATGATGATGATGATGATGAGGAGGAGGAGGAGGAGGAGGAGGAGGAGGAGGATGGCTACGTGAAAATGAAAATAGGCCTACTGATAATAATGATGGTGGTGATGATAATGAATGGTGATGACGGTGACAATGATTATAATCATACCACTATAATGATAAGTTTCATCAGAATAATGTAAAACAAGAAAAATAATAAGAATATTGCTGATTGGAAAAATACACTTCCCTGAAACCTCGAGGTGATTGTACGTGTGACCCCCCCCCCCTCTTGTGAGCTGAGAGAAGAGACCAGTTCGTGCATGCAAATCAGGGCTGCCACTCAAAATTTTGATTTCCCCCTACGCCGCATGCGTATTTTCCCCTACGCCTAATTAACCATATTTTCCCATACGAACCTATGTTTTCTCCTACAAAATCGACTTTTTCCCTACAAAGGTATGTTTTTCCCTAAAAAATATCCTTAGAAATGCAAAATATTGATCACAATTTCTTCGGCGGAGAGGGACAAAATGGGCGAATATAATCGGATTTTCTTGGAAAAATTAGGAATATTTCTGAAAATTGTCAAAACCCCCTACATCCCCTACAAATCATCAAATCCCCCTACGTTTCCCCTACGGAAGGTCATTTTCCCCGTAGGTATCCCCTACCCCCTACGCACGTCCAAAATCCCCTACAGTAGGGGATTTCCCCTACGAGTGGCAGCCTTGATGCAAATTTGTTGCATCTGATCTGACATACTGTAGGTTGCTCTCGACAATCTGATAGCGTGCCAGAGACATGCCGGACATAGCAACACTAATGTATGCAATTTGCTTTTTTTAGTATTTAAAATGTAGGCCTATTCATATAGGCCTATAGGATCAGGTGACAGAAATAGTTCGTCACTAGGCTTGAATAAAGTATGATCGGAGCTTGTGTGTAAGCGTGAGGAATTCTAAAGATCTCAGATTTAACTCCGAGAAATAACAATGACCTCGGAGTTAACTCCGAGCTCACGTGTAGACGACGGTGGAATAATGGGGAAATCTCCTCGGGGTTATCTTCACGTATAAACGCCACTCTTGTGAGCTAGAGCTGGGTTTTTTTTTCAGCAGGGGGGCACTGGGGGAGGGGGGGGGGCCTTGAAAAAACTTTGTAGGGGGCACCAAATCGGACTGGAAAAAAATTAGTAGTGGTGGGGGGTAATGACGAAACATTTTTTTTTCTCCAAATCCCAGGTACAAAATTTTCCCCAGTCACGTCAGTCGCCGAAACTCGCTCAGTGCGGGGGGGGGGGGGGGGGTAGTAGACGGAAAAAAAGATTGTCTCGCAAATCTCAGGTCTCACTAATTTTTCCCAGTCACAGCCAAATCGCCAAAAATCGATCGGGGGGGGGGGGAGGGGGGAGGCGATAGTGACGCGAAGAAGTGGTTTGTGTTTCTCAGGCAAATTACCAGGTCTAAAATTATTCAACGGGGGCATAGGGGGTAATCGCTGTGGTGGTGGAGGGGACACCGAGAGGGCGCATGTTTGTTTTGCGTGTATGGGGGGGAGGACAATGCCGCCCAGATGCGCCCCGATAGGCTGGCGGCCGGCACGTGGTGTCGGAAGCACGGGGGGGGGGGGCAGTGTCATTAAAGGTTGTCACCATGGGCGTACAATGTTGTGACGTGTTCAAAAATGGGCCGTAAACGAGTAATGTCTGTCGATTTCAAACATCACTAAACAAGTATTCAAGATCTGAAAAGATACACTTTGAAGTAACAACCTGGGCTTAAAAGTAATGACCCTTTCCGCGCTTGATTTTGGCGATTTTGAATACCCGGGGGGTGCTTTCAGAGTGGGTAACGGGAGGTACATCGTGGGGTCGCGGATGAACCAGAGACGGGTGGAGAACAAGTGGGGGTAGATGGGCGGGGATTGAGCGAGGTGGGACTGAGGCGGGCCGTTGGGTTTACTCGGTGAGTTTAACGAAATAAAATGCCGCGAACTATATAAAGGCCTGCGGGGGCAAGTCTAATAAAAAGGCCTAGATAAATAATTGCGAGGTAACAAGGAGAGGATAGCGTGAAATTAATTTCCGGCGCAGAGAACTAACAGATGGACCCGCGACGGATGTAAAGGAGCCATTCAGATTAAGGGAGTTTTGGCTCCGGACTTATCAGCGGCCGAACACGCCGCGCGAGTCGGGAGCGGCAACGGGAATCTAGTGAACTGAGCAGGCCATCAGGGGAGAGCCAGCGCGGGGAAGGCGCGAGTGGGATGTTTGACAGCGCCGGAGCAATGGGGCGGGGATGGATGGGCAGTAAGGAAGCGTAGAGTGGAGCAGCCCCGGGGGGACTGGAGACCCGGAGGGGTATCGTGTGGTGAGGGAGGAGAAGAAGTGGGTGGAGTTGGTTGGTGGTGGGAGCGTTAGAGGGGGCAGCGGAGAAAGGGAGATTCATCGAATGGTGAGAGGCGATGCGGGGGGAGGAGGCAAAAGGGTTGAGGTTAAGGCGAGTAATGATAAGAACGAGGGAGGGGCGGGAGTAAAGCGGAGAGGGAAGCATGAGCGGATGACATAAAAATAAGGCAGACTTTGGGACTCGCAGGACAGAGGAAAAAACCGCCTGCCGAGAACGGGCTGACGAGACGGCGTAGATATGAACGTCGGGTAGACATAAGGTAAGCGGGAGGTGGTAAGAGCCGGAGAGAGGGAAGGGGAGGCACAGGAGGGAAGGAAGCTAGATAGCGTGAGGTAATAATGCGAGAGTGACGGTGGATGAATAGAGGCAGGATTGGTGAACCTGTTGGAGTAGAAACGGGGTGAGACAGATGGTAAGGGGCTTAGGAGGAGGGAGGGGTGAGTACGATGAGGGTGAGAGGTAGTCAAGCAAATGTCAATCATGGATAGGCCGTGTAGACGCGCTTCTGGGTTCTATACGGGGATACCGACGATTAATTGGTTTAAAAGTGGAGGAAGTTTTAATGAATCTAGGAGTAATTTCGACGTCACATGTTAATCCTTCGTAATGAGACCCGGGCTGTACGAAAGTGTATTAAAGAATGTTTTTTCTAGGGCGCGAACAAAGATCTGAGAAAAAAGAAAATGAAGGATGATTTGATTAAGGGAGAAAGATCGAGCGGGGAGCAAGCAGACGTCCGGAGGGCGCGGTAGCGGGCGAGCGGAGGGGGGAGGGAGAGAGTATACGAAGTGGGAGTGGCAGGGAAGGCGAGGGTAGGAAGGCGAGTGATACAGCGAAAGGGTAGGAGCCAATCACCGCTGAAATAGAACTGTTGTGAGGGGGGGAGAACAGGATAGGTGAATCGTAGGGGAAAGTGGTGTCGGACAAAGAGGGAGGGAAAAAAAAGGGGAAGACGCACCGTGCGTGTAGAGGGAGAACGAGGCATAAAATTTTGAGATGGAGGGGAGGAGCGGGGAGGATGAGTGGAAGTGTGATGGAGGCAAGAGAGGGTGACGAATCGTCGGAGGTGCACAAGGAGTGCTCGAGTGGCATGTCTGGAGAGGCGTTAGAGTGAGGGAGCGTGCGGATACAGGAAGACCGTAGGATAATGTAGTGATATATAGAGAGAAACGAAGGGTCGAGGAGGGATCAATCAGAAGGGCGCACGTTGGCAGAGGGTGTATCAGAAGAGGCAAGTGAGAGTGAGGGAGGAGTATGGAGAGTATTCACTGCGTCGCAGGGTCAACTGAACCGATCTGAGCTGAGCAGACAGAGTGACGAGAGGAGTCAGAGAGAGAGGTAGGGAAGGTGAGGCGTTGTTGGGGGCGGGTGAGCTCGCTAGTCGGCACCGGCGTGAGAAAATGCTGGTCGTAATAGAGAGCAAGGGAGAGATCGATGACGGCAGGGGGTCATCGGTGGGAGGCGGGGTGGAAGACTCGGTGTGAGAGTGGAGGATAGAGAGAGAGAACCCAAGGTGAGGGACTAGTCATGCAGAGGCTCAGGGCGCTGGGACACGCGAGGCGTAGGAAGATCATGGCTAAGGTGCGCTGGCACCAAGAGGCCAGCGATCCGGGGCTATGGGATAGAAGGACAAGAAAGGTGTGGGTAGTAGCAGGCGTAGGGACGTCCGTTCGTTAGCAGTGGGCGCCGAGCCGCGAAGGGGGGAGACGACGAGGCCCATGGAGAAGGCCACCGAGTGAGATGAGCAGGCTGCATAGCTGGTATCCGAGAGCGGCGAGGTCGAAGAGGACCAAGAGGCGGGGGCCGAAAAACGGCCACGCGGCATTATGGCATAGCGGGCTGGGTAAGATGGAGTGATGGCACGAGAATATAGACGCGCAGGAGGTAGGAGCCCCGTTCTAAAGCGCCATGTGCGCAGGCGGGCCAAGAGGCAGAACGCAGCCCCGAGCGGAAACCGACTTAGGAGCCGTCGAATTTGTACAATTGCGAGAAGCGTATGGGACGCTGTGAGGGGGGCGCGACGTGGAGAAGATTACGGGAGGAGTACAGGTGCGAGATGATCGCGGTTGTTAGCATGAGTGAGGAAGAGAGGCGCGAAGTAAGGAGGGGTCAGAGGATAGCCGCACGTAAGGATGGGTGAATGTAACAGGAGACGATGAGATTAGAGGGAGAGGACGTTCGAGGGCGACCGGGTATGATAACTAGTCAGACCTTCTCAAATCGTTTTGTATCGTAAGTGCGCTAGTGGACGGAGATGTAAAGACGGAACGGCAGTTATGTAGGGGGTATGAGGAGGCAGGCCGCAGGTGGTCAAAGAGCGGAAGGTGGAGCGAGGTGGAGCCCCGGGAGGGGCGGAGACATGTTTGTGTGGCTAGGGAGCGCAGAGAGGCTGAGGGGTGGGTTAGGCGGATTAAACAGTGAGAGGGAAGGAAAGAGAAACGCGGGTTAAGTGGGGAGCGCGGCGTGCGCGAGGCGGGGAGGAGACGTGCGGGCAGGGTGGACGCCGGGATGCGAGTGACTGACGGCACGGCGGGGATCGCGTGAGAGGGTTTGGCCAAAGAAGGCGCGGGGGAGGAGAGGTGACGGTGGGCAGTATGGGCGGAGAGCGGAGGTGACAAGAGGGTAAGGTACGGGGAGGTAAGCGGGTGAGGGATGAGAGGACGAGAGATGGGAGAGAGCGGAAAAGGCAGTGCGGGAAATAAGGGATGTGCATGTTGAAAATCTAGCAGGGTGAGTGAGGCTCCGGTTTATTTGGTCCCGCATCTTTGGGGACCCTTTGAGGCGTTTAGACGAGGATGGAGGTAGCGCGGGCCGGGCTCGGGACCCGCAGCTCTCGCCGCGGCCTTTCTCCACTGGTAAACGCAATCTCGGGCTGGCTCAAAAGTGCGGATGGCGGGGGCGATCGGCCAGGTGCTGGTCGGAGCACAGTCGTGTGACACAAGCCGACGCGGCATTCAGGGCCGTAATACATGCGTTTATTGTACGGAGTGCAGTTGACAGAGGCCAGATGCGTGCAGAGAAGGAGGCGGGGGACAAAATATTGAAAGTTGAGTTATACCGGGCGGGGCCGGCTGAGTTTTTACTTCTCCGGCCGACAATCTTGGGCATACGTGCTGTTAAAGGCTCTATGGGAGAAACTTGAATGGCGCCTGAATACACTAGTCATTTAAAGGATTCTATATATAGAAGCGATTCGAGGCCAGAAAGGCCTCATCGCTAGAGCGCTTTGAGCGCTCAGGAGCGCAAAATGGGTTCGGTCCGTCGATAAAATTATTTTGTACCTAACAGAAATTTAGTTGTTTTTTAGAAAGAACTGATAAATCTCGCCTTTATCGTATTAACAAAAAAAAGGAATTCCAAGATAGTCGAACTATGTTCCAAGGAAGCGATAGGGAACGCGGGAGATCGAGATAGGCTAATCGTAATTGACGATCAAGGAGCGGATCAGTATACAGCAGATCAGGGAACGCGCTCCCGGGCGCCGGCCTCTTATTGCATTACAGTGGACGGTGGGGCGAACGAGCTGCCGCGGTAAAAGAATCCTGACTTTAGCCGATTTGTTGTAGAAGTTATAAACGTACGGTTACGTGAGCCAGATGGCCGCATGCGAATAGGTTTCGCAACAAAACCGTCACCCCGTATCGTACACGGGCACCTAGCGATGTCAGGAAACTGCGGACGGTAATAATGATTCGAAATCATCAATTCAGGTGTTATTTAGTCCACCGACAAGCCTACGGATACTGCTGATCATTCGTGTCTTCGCGTTATGCTCGCTGGTTGACCAAAACATTCACATTGGAATGGTCAGGTAAGCGAAGCGTGGATGTGTGAGCTACGACTACCGTTGCGCAGAACTAAGGAACGAAACTAGGTATTACCCCGTGACCTGGATGATACCGAGCCGCAGCGTAACCAGGGTGGGTATGTAGGCTGAGATCCAGTGAGTATGCTACCTTTCCAAAGATAGACCTTGAGTTCGGCCCGGCGACGAAATTGTATGGTGGAGAAGGTTTTGATGACCGATTGAGATGTGCGCTCAATTTTTGAGTTATGTCCGTGAGGCCCGGACTGAGCTCGAAATTTCAGCCGGTTACCCTATCGCAAACCTAACTGCATTTGAAATTCGCGCGCAGGAACTAAACGAAAGGATGGAGATGAGCTTTACCCCGTGGGTTCGGGGGACCGTGTATACCGGTGAGAAATTGATAACATTACGTCAGAAAAGCACGCGAAATTAAGTCTATTTCGAGACTCCGTACAACAGATATTGCGGCACAAATAGACGGCACGGGTGGACCCGGGAAGCCGTGCGACCGCACTGTAAACGCACATATGGCGGGGAGCGGGCCGAAGTACGCATTGCAGTCACCCGAGGGGCCAATAGGATTTTAAGAAACTAGAGCTCAGGCAAGTGGGGAAGGCCGTACGCCAAGCAAGCAAGGATGAACGAAGTGTTGGCCAAGAACGTGTTGTTCAAACGGCTTTGTTTAGGGTCCTGTACGTTCGTCCTAATGAAGGTGGGGGGGGGGGGCGTTTATTAAGAAAGACAGGTTGTTTCTAAAATCGTTTTTTAGGTTGGGACTGTCAGTATACGTCAGGAGTTGAGTATTGTTTTAGAGACGTTAAAACGGTTGTGCGTTAGCGACAAAGTTGAAACATTTTGTATAGAAGGTTTAATAGAACGTTTGAGTGATAGAGCGTTACAGGAACACCGAAACGGGGAACCGCAGTAGGCGGATACAAAGAGAACAGGAGAGGTGAAGCAGAGTGGTTGGGGGTGTTAGATGAGAGGAGAAGTGGTTACACAAACGTTTTGTGGACGTTACAAAATGTTACGTTTTTGTTGTTAATCGCATTGTTCTGCGATTGTAAGGTCTGTGGATGTGTGCCAGAGGTGGTGGTAGTTGTTGTCGTGCGCGAGTGTGTGTGTTTTTGTACGTTATATGCGTGATTGACGACTATAATGTTTCCACGATTCGTCTGGAAAGAGCTGATTTGTGTGTATGGGAGCGACGAGTGAGTGTAACCGTGTTGTGATGTGCGTGGTAGAGCAGCTGCAGCGCGCAGACGGTGGTGGCGAGTGTGTGACATGGTGGTGTGGGTGTGGGGGGGAGTGAGTCTAGTGTGGTGTGGCGTCGATGGACCTAGCTTGTCAGTCATGTTCCTTGTCGTGCGATAGCTCTGTGTGTGTTTGTTGTTTTGTTTGATGTGGTACCGTTGGTTGTGTGTGTGGTGTATGTGTGTGTGTGTGTTGTGTGTGTTGTAGATATGCGTGTGTCGTGCATGTGGTTTTCATGCCATGCGTGGATCTGTTAACATGTGCCTTACCTGTCCGAGCTTGATGAGCGTTTGAATGTACTGCGTCCCTCTGTGTGATTTAATATGTATTTGTGTGTGTATACATGCGTTTGGTGTGTTGGCCTGTATGTGTGGTGTCTGTATGCGTCGTGAGGGGGGGGGTGGATGGAGGAAGCGGGAGTGGTGGTAGTACACAGCCGACGGGAAGTGGACGGGACGTTTGTAGCGTAGCACGAATTAGGGATAGGGTAGTAGATGAAGTTGGGGGTATTGAGATCCAGGCAGTATGAAGTATGAGTAGTATGGAAAAAGCCGAAGAAAAATAGAACGGCAACTAGCAAACCACGGGTACGCACAGGGGCATATGAGCTAAAGACGGACTGAGATGAAAGGAAGCAGAAGCCAAGCGGAGGCCGCTTGGAGTAGCTAAATGCATGAAATTCATGAGTATGTAAATGATAGGGAAGGTCATAATCGGTATAGATGACCGACGACGTTCACAGCATATGTGAATAGATAGGGACATTTTCGATAGTGTTTTGAGCATTAACGGCGGCCTAATATAGTTCTGTTATCAAATACAAATAACCAAGTTCGGGCAGGAAAATTTGCAAGTCGGAGCCGGTGAAAGGGATGCTAGCTTATATAGGAGAGTTTCGGCTATTTATAAGGAAGGCCAAGCAAGAAGTAGGCCACGGATTATTTAGCACCGGATTTTAACAGAATAATGAACGATATATAATAATACGATGGCTAACGGTGGTATTGGATGCTGACGCAGTTCATAGTGTATGGAGGTGGGACATGGTTGGAATATAGGTAGGATTGCATAGTCAGTGTAGGTTACTGATAGATTAGTAGTAGGTTATGAAGAGAATGGAAAGGTAGAACGCAATTGTTCTAGATTGTCAAAAGGATGTTCGCGTCGATTTTTACATTTGTTGGAGCGTATTAGCACGAGTCGTCTTCCAAGAACGTACACAAAGACGTGTTTTAAAAACGAGGGAGTGGGTTTTTAAAACGTCCGCAAAACGTTTGTCTGAAACGTTTGTTAAAACGTTTTTAAAACGTCCGCGAAAAACGTTTGCAAACGTCTTTGAAAACGAGTGTTTGACGTTTTTTCCAGGTCTTGGTTAAATTTACGAATCGTCTTGTTAGCGTTCTAAAGGGGAGGGCAAGAAAGGACGTTTTTAAAATCGTTTTAAAACGTTTTAAAAACGTCCAAGAAAACGTTTTTAAAACCGCCACTACCACATTTGACCTGAGTAAAGACAGTTTTACAAAAAGCGTT
>JZLH01S0167979.1:0-10244 GCA_001188425.1 Eucidaris tribuloides | reverse complement strand
TCAACCAATGAACTGATTAGATTTTGGAGTTGAAAGGTCAGAGATCAAAGGTCACAAGGCCTCATGTCCGAATTGAGCTTATTGTCACGATAATTTAAGAACTGCTTAAATTGGATTTTACTGTAACTTGGTCAAGGGTCACATGGGCTTATGCTTATTCATCTAATTGGTCTTGCTACCATGGTAGCTGGAAGCTTTTCAAATTCCATCAATTGGATGGGAGTGCGGACTGCGGAGGCATACTTATCGACTACGTGCAGTCGAACTGCTCTAGTTTGAAAATGCTCCCGAGTAATTTGAAAAAGTATGAAGTTTAACCGTTCAGATTTTCACCAAAACTCAATATTTTACCTCAAGTCTCTATGAGAGGTGTTTATTTATATTAATCTTCACATTGGATATGATTTCAGCTGATTTCATTAATTTAGATGTTTTTTGACGTGCAAATCAATGACACAATCTTTAAAGAACAATTTCCATATTTGCTATTATGTGTATGTTTTGTGATAGCCTGTTTTTATTTCCTTTTGTGTCTCCCTACAATCTGGAATATAGTAGTATTGGCACCATCCAAACTTGCTCTCCAGCTCGGCTGGGCCCTGATGGTGGAGGCAAGTGGGGTCTGAGAATCAAACTAGGTTTGTGGCGGTCATGTCATGCAATGAATTATTCATAACCTGTGTGGCCAGTGATAAAAGAGGCAGTTTGCCTGATAAGTAAATAGCATAAATATTCATGACTGCTGTATTGTTTTTCATTGGTGCACTGTCTGTGGAAAGATGTGGGACTGCTCCATTAGATTTATAGGGGAGTTGGAACTTCCAAGCAGTGAGAATTTGTGTTGCTTGATGACAGATTAGTCTCCTGACTAAACATTATGTATTTATACTTAGATGTTAGTTTTACACAAGTGAAGGGATGCTGTTTAATACCGTGCCTGCATTAGTGATCCAGCTAGTTTGATACAAGAGTTGATCAAAGGTCCAGCGTCATTGAAGAGAGAATAATGACTAGTCTTAAAATACAGCCACATACAAATTTGTGGGGTTTACACTTTCATGATGTACAGACTGCAGAACAAATACACTATATTTTTCCCATAGAACAAAGTATGTTCCCAGTGCATTGTTGGAAACACTGGCATCCCTGTTAGTGTTAATGTTATTATCATTTCGAGTCAAAAGGGGGCAGTATTTCAATCCATCTTGACAGTGGACTTAATGTACATGTACTTTGATGCCTGCATCAAATCTGCCTGTACTGCTTTCTAATAATGTACTGTGCATTGATTATATAGGGACCGTGATTTTCCTCAAAAACGGAAAACGGACGGAATTTCCGGAAACCACAACTTGAAACGGAAAATGATTTTTCAAACGGAAAATCACGGAAAACCACTTTTTTCTCCAAATTTTTACTTTTTGAAAGGAAAAAACACGAAATTCAGAACAAAAATTAGAAAAAGTTGACACAAAAACTAAGAAACAGCGAGAAATATTTGTTTCAAGTTTTATCTAAACGGAATTGTCATTTTTTTCATGTGTACGTCTATGGTAAAACGGAATTTCCATTTTTCAGACAAGTTGAAACGGAATTCCAGATTTTTGGAAACGGAAAAGGCCTTTTCTTGAAACGGAAAATCACTGTCCCTAATTATACAGTGTAAAGTATGCGTGGGTCTGATTTTAAGACTACACCAAGTTCAGCACTGTGGACAAAAGAATTAGAACCCCAAGCAGTGCATGTATGTGAGTCCAGCTGGACTTGTATGCAAAGTCCTTTGTGCCTATCAATTTGTATCCTTACAATCAATCTGTCATCAGATAATATAAATCAATATTTCATAGCTTCTGCTTCCCAACTTTTAGCTGACTCATACTATACTGTACATAATGTAGGCTCTCCCTGGGAAGATTGATCTGGTACAATGTGTTATTAGGATTGTACATGTACATGTACAGGGAGGATTAGATTGATTGTACTAATTCTGGTCTAATTCTCCCTATCACATTTTAGCTCTCCCAATCTGAAAGTATGTGGCGCTCTAATTTTTTGACCCATTATTCTTGGGAAATAAACTTCCGCTTTAAGCAAGCGTGATACACATTGAATGCTAAAAATACTCGTGGATCGTGTCAAAACCTTTCTTATAGTCTTGCGAATAATATTTTTTTTTCAAGTCGTTCGTTCATATAACAACCCTTCCATTTAGGCCATGAACGGAGCCACAGGCAGTCCTCACACACCGGCATTCGCGTTCTGACTCGGTGTGTGCATGGTCGCATTTCTCTTTCACGGGGTAAACATTCGCGGCTTTCCTGGCGAGAGTTTCGAGTTCATTCCTTCGTTTACCGGCCGTAGGAACATTTCTTCTACTAAGAAAGTTTAATTATGACACAGACATTCTCCAAAATTGATCATCAGGTCAATCCATGTTTGTTCGGGTATAAGATATTGATATTACGAATTTGATGAGGTTCGAAATGACATGTTTTGTGCGTTTGACTGTACAATTTACCGGAACCAGAAGTATACATCCCAAGAGCGATCGATCAGATATCGGTATCGTGAGGTGATATCGCTCGATATCGGCTGTATGCGATACGGAGAATATTCATTTTGCTCATTATTGACTAAAAAGTTAATGTGTATAGTACATGCTGGTAGCATAGTATAATTTACTCATATCTCTACACAAGGTATTTTCCACTGCAATATCATTTAGGAACACTGATAAAATAAATACACATTAGAAATGTAGGCCTATATTGAATTTGAATTGACTTCAGTAATATATGACAGCAATCCAATAACGACGACAATGACGATGACGACGATGATGATGGTAATATAATAATAATATAATAATAATGATGAATAGTCATAATACATAATTAATGAGTTATAATAAGAAGCAGCAGCAGCAGCAGAAGAATGTACATGTACATATGTATTAGTAGTAGTAATAATTATAATAATAATGATACAAATACTAGAATGATAAGAATAATAACTTTGTAGTAATAATAATAATGAATGCCAATATAAAATAGCATTGACCACTGAAAGATGAAATCGTGAATTAATGACGTGAATCATGATATAATAATCATTTACATGGTGATCTATAGGCATTAGGCCTTAAAGATTGTGTCATTGATTTGCACGTCAAAAAAATCTATATGAATTGAAATCAGCTGAAATCATATCCAATGTGAAGATTAATATAAATAAACACGCTCTCATAGAGACTTGGGGTAAAATATGGAGTTTTGGTGAAAATCTGGACTGTTAAACTTATCCTTTTTCAAATTGCTCAGGAGCAATTTTCAAAAAAATGCGCCGAGCGTCAAACGTGCATGTGCCGTTCCAAAATTGTCGCGATCAGGCCGTTAGCCAACGGTCGTGCAGAGCCTAGCCGTTTAGGCCAATCAGAGGCTCCGCTTCGTCTTGCGACGTTGCACAAAAACCGCGATTCGCAGTTTGAGCAATTGAAACTCACGGAAAGGACAACATTCTGGTAACATGTCGTTATTAGTTCTCTCTAAAACAACAAATTCATGACGTATGGATCTCAGACTTTCACCACACCATTTGTAAGCACTAAACTACCGTTTGGTATTGATAATGAAGGAAAGTAATGGACTTGCACATCCCTGACAACATCTTTAATTGTTTCATGTACAAGACATTTCCAGTTTTTTTGTCGCACAGTGATACATACATGTTGCATTGTACGCAAAAAGCTGTACTGTACCAGTAATTGATAGCAGTGTGAGTACACCAGATATTATGCATTCATGACCAGTCTCCTGGGACCAAGAACCCTACTGGGCATGCAGCCATGCAATAAGAACTCTTGTTTCACTCTCTCCTAATCCCAATCAACCCGCATTTGAACATCTCGTTTGCACTAGCCTGCTAAATTCTCCCTGCCCTGATATACAGGGTGTCCCAGAATAAATGGTACACTACATTTTAAATTTTCCTCCTACATTATCTGAGAAAAATTCCCATTTTTCCAGTTCTTCTGATAGTGTGTTCTTTTCTGAGCAATACAACAAAGACATTAGATTGTCAATTTTTGTTCACGGGTTTTCATTTTATAGGCAATTTTGCAAAGCAGTGCATTTCAGCTTGGCTAGCAGAAAAGCGGTAATTAGGGGTCCTATATTACATGTAAATTGCGTGTGCATACCATATTTATATTGTGCACAAAAATTACACTAAAATGAAAAGTATCCAACCAAAATAGATGATCTTGCTGTAATTTTATTCACAAACAAAAATAGTTAATCAGATGAACCAAATAAAGATGAGCAATTGAGTTGGGAAATGATTGTAAATGTGACTGTACCATTTTTTCTGGACCACCTTGTATAATTCACCATCTACTCCTCTAGACTGCATCACATCTAGTCAACCCCATGCAAGGCAGATGGCCTGCGTAGCAGACACAAACCAGGCATCTCGCTTTTGAGATATTAATTTATGTGGTGAACCATTGGGAAAATACCCTCATTATGCGAGCAGTACTACTTGTCTTATCCACTGCTAATATTGGATTACACTCTGGAAGGGATATTGATAAATTTTTTTATCTCGTCCATTTCACTTGGCCATGTGGTCCAATGCTATTAACGAGCCATGCTTGGATGTTGGTTTCATTCATGTAACGGAGTGGGTATGAATAATGCATTGTTTTTAACAATCTCATCGGTGGAGCCTGCTCATTTGTGATTGAGGATTCCTAGCGTGCGACACGTGTTTCCATTATTGGACCTTGGTAGGTAAGAAATTAATTGCCTGACAGTGGTATACAATACAATATCATTGTGTATCTCCATAAAGCTTTTTATTTTGGCATGTATAATTCATGTACATGTAGGCCTACGAAACAAACAAAATATTCATATTTAAAAATTACATTTCATTCATGATAAATTTCTAATTTCTTTGAATTATTCAATTAGTTTTATTGACTTGTACCTGCAGTGTACAATCTTTACCACATTCGTGCATGTGTATGTATTATTTATGCCTTATTTTGATTATTTGGTGAGGACGACGGACGTGATGTGATATTGTTCAGAGTGAAGATTGCAGACCAATATATTTTAAAATAGAGCAATTTCAAGTTTGAAATTCAGCATTGAACATCTCATTTGCACCAGCCCACTAAATTCTCCCTGCCCTTCTTCACAAATACTATATCATCCACTCCACTCCTGTAGCATGCATTTCTACAGCCAGTTCTAGGGCAGATGTCCCAGTGTACAGTAGCAGTCAGCAGACATAGACCATGCACCCAGCTTTTGAGATATTAATTTACGCCGGCGAACCATTGGGGAAAATACCCTCATTATGCGACCAGTACTACTCATCTTGTCTACCACCAATATTGGATTATACTCTGGAACTGGAAGGGATATTGATAATTTTTTTTATCTCGTCCATTTCACTTGGCCATGAGGTCCATTGCTGTTAACGAGCCATGCTTGGATGTTGGTTTCATTCATGTAACGGTGTGGGTATGAATAATGCATTGTTTTTAACGATCTCATCAGTGGAGCTTGCTCATTTGTGATTGAGGATTTACAGTGTGTGACACGTGTTTTCGTTATTGGATCTGGGTAAGAAATTCATTGTCTGATTTGGTGGTGTACAACCGCATTGTGTATAGACTGTGTGCACTTGATCATCACAGCTTTGTGTATTCGACTTCATGACTTGGGTAAAAATGTTTCTGATAAATTTAGATGATTGTTTGATATTAATATATATATTTTTTAATTGGGCTCTATGTATACATGCAGTAGAGACAGTGATTTTCCATTAAAAAAATGGTCTTTTCCATTTTCAAAACCTGTAATTCCATTTCAGCTTGATCTAAAAGTGGAAATTCTGTTTTGTCATAGAAAATGTACACAGCAAAAACATGAATTCCGTTTTGCAAAGGTGAATTACATGCATTTTCACAAGAAAAGTACAGGACAAAAATGGATTTTCGGTTTCGATTTACCAGTAAACAGAAAATCACTGTCCCTAATATAGTTAGCACTTAATGACAAAATTGAGAATATTAGGTGTACAGCTATATATTTCAATCTTTATAATACAGCATTTTGATCATTTCTTATTTTTTTTTAGTTAGAGTACATGTACATTGTGCAATTCTATTTTGGACTGAAATAGAGCAGTTTTTCATTTTGTTGTAGATTCATTGCAGAGCGTCTTCTTTTGTATGCATAAAAATTAACATTGTATACTGGCATATTAGGAGAAAATAACTTCCAACAACCTTTAGCAAAGTGTACATGTATAAGGTGCTAGAAACTCAGTTTAATGGAATTGCAGTTAATGTTACACTCTCTGGTGTGAATTATTGTCTCATAGAGACAAAAATTGCTGGCATAACATACAGTAAATGGCCATTGTTTTTGTGCATTTTTCACATTTTAGGTAATTACTGATCTTCAGATATCACAGCCATCTTTTTGGGGTAATGCAGGGAGGGGTGCAAATGAGATTCTCTCCTTTATTTGTTGCATACGTGTATACTGTAAATATGGGCTATAATTTAACAGTTACACAGTTATATGGCAATGTTTAAGTTTGTATGTTGGAAAAAATTGACAAAAATATACATGTAATTTGTTGTGTATAGTGAATATTTTACTCTTCTTATCAATCAAAGATGACCATCTAAAATACACCTTTACAGTTAACCAAATTACCAGACAGATTGTTAATAATAGAACCCTACTGAGCCCTTAATTGAGTTATCACAAAATAAACATTGTGAAGTGAACCCAAACACTTTATCACCTGGAGCTGTGAAGTGGTACTGTAAATGTACTTCTGTCTGTACTGTACCCATTATACCCATGAGTTGGTTCTGTGTGTTTTGGGGTTTGTTGTCATACACTAAAATAGCCCATCCCCCAGACTGCTGGGGCTTGTTTGGAAAGTACACACCAAACCAACCATGGACACACACCAGCACAATACCCATCTTGTTATGCTAATGAGGACACAATGGGCCAGTGCTTAGTCATGGAGTGGGGAGTTTATCCATTGATGATAGTCTATTTACCAAACCCTTATGTGGCTTCCAGTTGAATAAACTATGAAGTGCAGGGGAATACGATTAGCAGTTCATAAAACAGTCATGAGGCGCATAAACCAATTGCATGCTGTAAGATTATAGGAAAAAGATTCATTTAATGTCCTAAAATTGGTGATAATGAAAGCAAATTGTTGTTTGGGAATGGGATTAAGACTAATTTACCCAGGCCTTGAATTAAAGCCCATTATTGCACCATGCCCCTTCTGTTGATTAATGTTTATTAGTAGTAGGGTGTACAGTAGTAAGATTTGAGTTCCCCCATGTGACTGTACTTGTATGGTTCCAGTACTTTGCATTGCCATGGCTGATTGATGTGCAAATAAATGGCTATTTAGCAGTTGGACTCTTTGTATTCAGGGAAATGTTTACAAAGTTCACTGGTATCATGTTAATTATGTACTTTTGTGCTACAAAGGAAGCCATGTCTGAACATGTGAGTACTAACTACAGTAGAAGTACATGTATTTGATTAATTGTAATTACTGTGTACATGAAGGTGCTTAATCTCATTCAAATACTGTACTTGAACTACTTGCATATAAAGTATTTATAGGTCTACATGTACAGTTATAGTATACTCACAATTTTTTTTTAATATAATATAATTCATTTATTTATTCTGAAACATTTAAAAACATTGCAATACACAATAAAACTGCTCAAATGCCATTACATTGCAGGTTACAGTTCGTTATCGAAGTTCGTTATTCCGAAGGTTGGTTATTCGAAGGTTCGTAATTCCGAACAGGTAAATTGCCTATACCTCGATGTTCGTTAGTCCGAAAACGAAATAAGGTTCATTACTCGCGAAGGTACGGTTTCAGCCTTCGGAATAACGAACCTTCGAATACGAAGCAAGTCCCCCACATTGCATAGCAAAGGAAGCATACATGTATAAGTTTATTATAATAGGTCATAATACATGTGAGAGAAATGGGAATCTACTCAAAGCATTGCTTGATTAGTGTAGATCCCTAAACTAAATAACTGTAATATAATAAACTAACAAAACAATTGTGTAATCATTACATATAATATACAAACACACTCACACACAAAAAAAACATTATATGAAATTACACAAAGACAAAAACAGCTCAAAATTGAAATTGGAATAATTATATGAAGAAAACATGAATTTTCAATGTAATTCATTATCAGAGAACGCTTGAGATACAGTTTAAAGGTATTGGCTAACATTTACCACAGTTAAAAAATCTGAGCCACGTGATTCCCTATACTACCGGTGTCTTTGATGAGGTCTAAAAATGAAGCCCTGAAAAAATTGCATTTCAAAATGATTATCTAGTGCTTTAAAAAAGTGAAAATCGTAAGTTATTTGTTAATTTCAGAAAATCTAAGTTAAAATCCCCCATGAGATAAATGATTTTATTTTCGTCATTAAAATTTGTGTAGACAATCATCGAATACAGAAATAAAATTATCAACATATGATTTGGGGTCTCTATAAATGATACCAACAATAACATTTTTGTCTGTCTTGTTTTTAATTTCAATGAACATGGATTCAAATAACTCAGATTCTTCAATTACATCACTACGAATTGTAAAATTGAATGAATTGTGTACCAACATGGCCACACCTCCACCTCTTCCCCTTTTCCTGTCAACATGAATAAAAGAATAGTCAGGCAGTTGAAATGATATGGGGGTACATGTATTATTATGTATCCAGGTTTCAGTGAAACCAAATACCCACAGCATACCAGATCCCACATCTTATCGCAATAAAATGGCATCAACCACATCTTCAAAAAGAAGAAAATGTATTGTTGGCTGTGTTAGTGCTGTATTGTAATTGGAGGTATTTTGAGGTCTACATGGACATATTCTTGCAATATGATCAGCTGTTGAAAGTGAAATCCTACGTCAGCTCAGGGTACAACACTAGTATTCGTTTTGATTGACTTGCCATGTGGGCAAGTAAAGTTATCACAATCATGTTTAGATTTTTGCCTAAAGGGTATGTACTTGCCTGAAAAAAGGCAAATAAAACCATATTATTTTGCACTAACTACATGTATTAACTAAAATAACTCACTGGCTAACTAACTGAAAAAAGCAAATTATAAAAACCATATTATTTCTCACAAAAAAAAACAAATAGTAAATATCTCACTTAGGCCCCTTTTTTAGGGCATTGAAAGTTTATTTTAGACTGACAGTTGACTGACATTTTGTTTACTTTTGGTTATATTTTGGGGTATGTTTTCCTTATATAACATCAAGCTTTACTAGCCCAACTGGCCAAGTATTTATTTTTTAATTTATTAATTTTTTATTTGACTGACGTAAAATTTTATCTAGTGTCCAGTCCTGCCTGCATGTTTGTACATTGTCTTGAATTCTCAGCTTACATTACCAAAAGCAAAACAACTTTTAAAATGTGTTCAAGGGACAATTTTGAAATACAATTTTTCATTTGCTTTAATTGTAGCCCCTGGGGCTAAAATCATGTAAGGATAGTAGTGTGCTGACTTGGTGTTGGGCTGATGTGAAACACCACATACATGTATGAAACATTCTGTAGATGTGGATAAATTCTTCAAATTCTTGCGAAAATATTAAATTACTGGTAGTTCGCAGCAGGATTGTTGCCTACATGCTCAGAACATTTTGCATTCTCTCCTGCAAATAATAGACTGCATTTGGTATGGTCATGAGGTAGTTTACAGGCATAAATCAGGGTCTGAACAATCTGTGCTGCAGACTAGTTCTTCCATAGGCTCTGTGTTCTGGCAGTTCCGTACAAGCACAAGCACAAGCACTGAGCAACAAGATTAGTCTTGGCTCAAGACACTGTGCCTGCAGACTAGTCATGAGGTGGGAGAGAGGCTCCCTGGTATGGTACACTAACACTCTGAAGAGTACTAAGAAAGTGTACTGAGTTGTATGCAGGGTTGTATATTAGTGTACAAATAGTTGTTTATAGATATATGTAGTCTAGTGAGATGAAAACAAATGTGATGAAAGTTGTAGATGAGTGAACAAGCCCTCACTGTTTGAATCAAATGAACAGCAACATGAACATTCAGAGATTTTATTCATTTATTTATTTATTTATTTATTTATTTATTTATCTATTTATTTCTCT
>JZLH01S0167932.1:11442-34159 GCA_001188425.1 Eucidaris tribuloides | reverse complement strand
GTGGATTAGAACCTTGATGGCCTATATAGTGGTAATGATGTATGTAATGTAATCAGGAGGTCGTGGGTTCAATCCTCACCGAAGACCGCCTGCGTGCTGGTTTGTCACAGTGACTCAAAATACACCTATAGTTTAGTGTTTGTCTTGCGTTATGAAAAGCAAATAACAATTCAATTCTGTAGAAGTGACTCTTATTCTAAATAAGGTTGTGAAAAATTGTCACTTAATCCTAATCAGGCTGGGCTTTTTTGGCTGTGATATATCCGGGGGGGGGGGCTGATTCCGCCCCCAGCCTTTTTAGGGTTAACTGCCACCACGATACGTGCAGAATTGCAGACACCAGAACGCCCTGAAAATGTGTTTCTGGACGCCCCACTTTCTTCAAAATTTCGTAACCATCTCTCTGTGTTTTCACCTGACTGCGATCATGCTGTGTTATATTTTTGCATATTATGTATTGTATTTTTTTAAAGGACAGATTCCATAGATTGAATATCAAACTCAGCGAGCTAAAATGATAATGCAGGATTAAAAAATATCTTCAAGAAGAAGCCGACTCACGCTATCTGTCTGAGAGATAATTTGATCCCCCATATGTCTATTAATATATTTTCCCTCCCCGGACCGTGCCCTAGAAGGACATTGCTACCATTAGAGTCAGAGAGTAAATGATAAGTGTGATTTTGCTTTATAGCTTCCGAACTTTTTCTCATACCAAACATTCAAGATAATTATGGATTTTATGAATACTTTATGCAAGACATTCCAAACAGTTTTGTTCAATTCACGACAGATGGGCGTGTACTTTTCCATTCGAACATGATCAATACTGTTTTTGTCAGCTGGCACCATTAGATACATTTTAGATGTAAATTTATGACAATCAACACATTTTTATCCTTAAATCTATCAAAAAACACACCCACACATTCGTGGTGTCTTTGATATTCGAATGTATATTTTTAGATATCACAATGCTATTAGTTTCTTTATGCCAATTCTCTGATGGGTATAGGAAGAGTAAAATATCAAAGGTACAACTGGCCCGGGATAAAAGCTAAAAATAGCTGATCTGTCTGACCATCTTTAAAACAAATCACCCACACACATTAGATGATATTAAGATGACCTTCGTGTCACTGTTGTTATATTAATATTTATATCTTTTTTCTGGCGTTCATGTGGCTGTTTTTATTTATTTATAATTTTCAATATTTTGTCTAACTGGTGTTGTTTATATTGATTTTACTGATTTCACATGTATCCTTTATTTTGCCGAATAGATGAATAAATAAATGAATTGATTAATCAATAAACTGATAGATTAATAAATTAATTAATTACTTAATAATAATAATAATAATGATAATAATAATAATATTTATAATAATAATAAATCAATAATAATTATATTATCTTATGTAGTGCGAAAACGAATAAGGGTAAAAAATGTCAAAAAGACAAATTTCATGAATTACACTACGAAAACTTCTGTACTTTGGAAATTGAAAGGGTTCAGATGCCCCTCTGCCCCCCCCCCCCGTGCGCCGCCCTGGTTAGTAGTAGTAGTAGTAGTAGTAGTAGTAGTAGTAGTAGTAGTAGTAGTAGTAGTAGTAGTAGTAGTAGTAGTAGTAGTAGTAGTAGTAGTAGTAGTAGTAGTAGTAGTAGTAGTAGTAGTAGTAGTAGTAGTAGTAGTAGTAGTAGTAGTAGTAGTAGTAGTAGTAGTAGTAGTAGTGGTAGTAGTAGTAGTAGTAGTGGTAGTGGTAGTAGTAGTAGTAGTAGTAGTAGTAGTAGTAGTAGTAGTAGTAGTAGTAGTAGTAGTAGTAGTAGTGGTAGTAGTAGTAGTAGTAGTAGTAGTAGTAGTAGTAGTAGTAGTAGTGGTAGTAGTAGTAGTTGTAGTAGTAGTAGTAGTAGTAGTAGAAGAAGTAGTAGTTGTCGTTGTTGTTGCTCTAGTATAGTAGTAGTACGGTAGTAGAAGTAGTAACAGTAGTGTGTATTGCTAAACTTCATGTTTTGAATTATACATTCTGCGAGGCAATCCCGGGAGGCAACGTTGAAGAGTATGGGGCAGTATGGATTACTATAACAATGTCATGTGGGATCTTTTATTATGAAGACTATAACGCTATGTCCTGATCAACAAAGAGATGATGAAACCACTTTAAAATTCATATATATATATATTTTTCATCTTTTAAAAGAATTGCATAAATCTTCATAAGTGTGATATTGTCATGCCAGACGTCAGGAAACGTGATTAAACCTACTTGCTTGTAGTGACATAATTGTTGAATCATCCAAGATCGGATATGACTTTATACGTTTCCTATGGAAAAGAATCGTAGGCCTCCGACTTTTGAAAATTCCTGGTAAGAACCCTCAAAAACTGAAACGTTTCAAAAGTGTGCTTTTCATGATATAGTAGGTATTTCTAAAACAAAACAAAAAATCTTTTCACGATTAACCCAAAGTATTAAAAAAAATACTTTAAACAAAAACGATATTCAATTGACAATATATGTCTCTTTCCCTCTTGACTAATAGCAATTTACTTTTGAGAAGTAATTATTGTGACATCGCTCATTTGATATTGATGTGAAAGGACGACACGTCCAGAGGAGTCCAGATTGAAGTCGTGTACAAGGTGATCCTAACTATTTAATGGAGATAAATGCCGGATATAGGCCTATGTTTCATGTTAATATAATTAATGGACATCAAAAAGAAGTGATTCGAGATCAGCATCAAGGGAACAATATGAATATCTGGAGCACTATCAGCAACGGGGGAATCCCTATAGACCACAGGTACGGTAGACCGAAGAGTTGTACCGTACAATAATTGTCGACAGCAAGTCTGATGGATAAAAATCATGAATCTCGGCTTGAAAGCACGATTAAATACGTCTAATTCTAGCTAGAGCACCTTGCCCTTCCCCTTTTGATTTGCAAAACTAAAACAACCAGTTAGGCAGGGTTTTAGATGCACAAATTTTGGCCGCCATCTTCGGTCTGTCGCGCGCCTTCTTAACGAAAAAGTTTAGTCTGCTCGGTGCCACACGTCGAAAATTGAGTATCTGCGGACAATAAATCTTCACATCTACGGAAGACGACAATTCCTTCTTCAGAAGATGTGGGTGTTAGAATATGCAGTGTACACGATCTATTGACATGGAACGTCTTCTAGTTAATTTTAACCATCGTTTGATAGGGAGATGGGTAAGAATGTTTGTTTCATTTGCAAATAAAGTTAAAAAAAAATACAGAGTATACCCTACATGGTACGATAAACTTGTCAAAAAGAACTGATATTCATATTAATTTTTGTTGGTAAATTGTAGCAAACAAACTTGCTTCATTAAAGAAAAAATACAATCACATTACAATATCACAAGGGCCAGAAAACCCCCCACTGATCAAGAGATTGCAGTTAAGTATGCTGATGGTAGTGGCAGCTATTTTGAAGTTTTGCTCTTTTTTGGGGGAGGGGGGGGGGCGGTGGTGAAATTTTACACAAGACAAATGCAGGGATCAGGCACATTTGTAATCTGCACTAACGGTAATAATAAACCACAAGAAATTATGATAAGTACAACAATTACACATTATTTGTCAATTGTTACTTCATGAGGGACATTTTGAATATTGCATTTTTAGAAACTTGTTCAGGGTTGCAAACTTGACACTCAACGGATTTGGAATCAGCACCTTATGTCTCAAAACAACAGAATAATTGACGGATTGTTCCGAACAAGTCCCAAGCTTTTTTCCAGTCACTGAAAACTCATGGTCACAAGCCATTGAGAGTGGTAATACCTTACTTTAAGAACAATGTCGTTGATCTGTTGATGAAAACTAAAAGGGAAGGAGCACTTGTTAAACTTGAACCACAGTCATTAGAATTTGTCGGACATCAATTGACTTATGCACGTGGCATGTGACTTTTGGGTTCAGAGCCAGTGGACTGTATGCCGATCTTCAAATCATTTGGGGAGGGGACGGGGGGCTCTAGACACGAAATGAGCCCAAATCAGGGAGGGGATTCGGGAAACAATAATACAGCACCAAATTTATCAATATTAGAACCTCTCTGACCATATGATTGCAATGATTATTCATTTGGTGGTGTCAGACGGACATGACGGTCAATATTCTATTTAGGGGGTCTCAATATAGGGGACGATCAGGGGACTACAACCACTACGACATCAGGGGCGACACACTAACACTACACTACCAGCAGCTACCACATCACACTACTTACACACACAGAACACTATCACACAACTAACACATCGACGACACGGTCCTACAACATATCACACTACATCAACACAGTCACACACACACAACACACCACGCCACACACGGCAACCACGCCACACACTACTACAGCACGCACGCACGGCGCTGCGAACACACACACACTCACACGCACAGCACAAGATAACACATGAAACCCCACCCTCACACACAACACATTTATAATATTGAGCCTCTTGTGACCAATTGATCAGTATCATTTGGAGTGGGTTCAAGCGCACCCAAACCCAAGTATTGACGCCAGGTGCGTCAGAGCACTTTGTCTCATATTATCTCTTTGTCAATTTGCTCTCTCCTTATAACATGTGGTATATAGTTTTGGAATCTGAGATTGAGAACAAGCCACGGACATGTCAAAAGAAAGCTATTGTGATCAATTTTAGATTGGCAGTGGTACTCTGTGTCGCCGGTGGCATTTTGTGCGTCGTATGGTTTTGACAAATTGTCAACCGTCAATATTTTGGCCTGAAATGTGTTCACAATTATTAGTTTGTACTGTTATTGGTATCTTTCACTTCTGTCACTTTTATTATCAAAGTTATGTATTTTCTTCTATTTTTTCACCCAGTATTTTGATTTTAAACTGAGATAAACTCCGACTCGCAGCGTTTTGGCATGCCGTGCTCTCTAAATTTAAGGGATTTAAAGATTAATCCTGTTCGGCTGTGAATAGTGACAGTAGATTTGGATTGTAAGATTTCAAGATCTTAAAGGATTAAAATTTTTAAACATATCTGTGGATAAATATTAAATCGTTTAAGTATTTCAATATGTTGAATTCAAAATTCTAATTTTGGTCCACTATTCGCAGCGATCAATGGATCTATTTTAAATAATTCACTGTTTTAGAGTGCTGGCAATCGCAGATTCAATTGAGTTTGACTTCGAGATGTATTGTCATATCATTATTTACAGCTATCTTTAATATGGCAAGTTGTTATGATAATACGATGCGATGAGAATTTATGTTTATGGAATATATAGTTCGGCCAATTATGTAGTCTAACAAAGATCCAGTGCCTTGTGAAACACTCTCAAAAGAATGGTATACCGAGCACCGCCCAGAGATTACTTGTGTCTTGATAATATGACCGGACATATTAGATAGAAAAACTCCTACGAATGAGTACGTTCACAGTGGTAGTGTCTGTTTATCATGAACTTGAAACAGATGTTTCAATAAATGTCTCTGATTTGTTACAACTGTCATTCAAGTATGAATATATTAATCAAAGTCACAGGGTGAGATTCAGCGGAGGCTTATTTGGGCATTATTAACCTCTATTGTTTTTTTTTTATCTTATTTCATATTAAAGCAGTTAGTAGTGTACATCCCCCCCCCCTCCTTTAGGGTTGGCGATCTGACATTTTTCTTTCATTAGTTTCCAAAAAGCAAGACATGGTATGTCATCGACCGGGCATCAGAAAACAATTCTCGACTTTCTACAAAAAAAAAAATGACTACCACAAATAAGGGCAACGTCAATTAACGATGATTTATACTCAAAACAGTAATAATACTAACTGATCCACTATACAAACTTGGTTATATAATTACGCATAAACGCATTTGGAAATCACATGCAACGAAGTGATTAAATTTTTTCTGATGCATTTTTGTTCTGTAATTTAAGTGCCTGCAACATACCAAATTATATGGTGAGTACTATACAGTAGTATTCTAAGAGGAATAACTATATATATCTATTATAATTTATTTGTTTTTAAATGTACGAGGTCAGCCTTATATAAGGATTTTTATCCTTTCTAGCCGCCACCTTATTTAATCGATTCTGTAATATATTGTCTAATTTTTCTTTGCCTGTAATCAAATTGTATGATGTATAGTTGTATTTTTTTTTATCGCTTGATGAGATAAATTGAATTGAATTCAATATCATGCTCATACATTAACTTTATAGACCTAAATGTGTTGTGTTGGGGATACCAATGGCACCTTTAACATTCAAATGGGAAAAGAAACACATTCCTTTTCCAGTGATGTTTTCCCATTTTTAACGGTTACCAGTCCCCGACTATACACAAACACACACACACCCAACCACCCCCTACCCCCACCCAATCCCCCCCCCACACACACACCCTCTTGCAAACATAAACAGAGATGTCAATGAAAACGTCATGGCACACTTTAAATGTGTTTGCAAAAAGCAGTCTTTAATAATGTGACAAATGTTGGTCCTATCTCGCTTCTGACTACATGTCAATATCGAGTCACAACTGGGATAATTTGAGTTTCTGAGTTTCTGATGAATAAGTGTAAACTACAAACTAAACACTTTTCTAAAATATCAATATACATACAAGTCCACCTGTGGCAATAATACATACATGTATCTGTACATTCCTTAAATTAAAAAAAGAATATTTACACAGGATAATCATACCTTTTCCTCTGAAGACACATAATAATCACTAAAGCCGAATTGCTCCACGCGCTAATTATAAAAATATTGCACCCAATTGCTGATCTACAAGTAGTGGGCATTCCTTGCTTGTTCTGTCCCAAGACTGGATTTTAAGCATTTCTGTACATGTATATCTCATGTAAAAGTACCACTTACAAAACTATTTTGTATTATGTTCCCCTCAATACCAAGTATGAACAAAATTGCCCTATTAATACATTGAAATCCTTAAATATCAGAATTGTCATTTTCACCAAATAAAGGATGCATAGCATCACACTTCACAATATAACTTAAAGTGTACCAATACCCTAAAAATCAAATTTGTGTACAACTTGAATACACGACAAATAACCGTAATTCAGTTGTCCTAGCCCATGAAGTAATCCATATTTTGATAAATCAGATCATAATGTGTACAATATTCTGCCACTTGTTTTCCACGCGTTTAAGTTCTGCTCCGTAAGCACCAATTTCTATGTGTGCGCGTTCTGGCTATATGTGGTTTTGCTTATTAGTAAGTATCGTGAATAAATTATCAATAGTGTGATCGATCAATCGATAGAATCGGTTGATTGAAAAGTCTATTACAAGTCATTTTTGTTTTTACTTACTGTTTGAAATTAACATTGAAACCTCAATAAACAAAAATTGGAGTGATCACAAGTGCTAATACTTTGCAGAGGGCATGCCGCAAATATAGTCTACATATATAGCAAACAAATTATCCAAGGTATTGGTACACTTTAAACATGATTGCTGCATAGTTGATGGGTATGCCTCAGCCTTTCTTCCCAACTCTGCGCCCAGCAATCAATGCCGACAACCGTGCAGTTCATTAAATTTTGTTCATGTCACAGACATATCTGACTTTACTTGACCTTTCACCTTGAAGTCCATAAATTTATATATCAATATACATGTATCATTATCAGTTGATAAACGTAAATAATTGTAATGTACTCAGTCCTGTAATGTGTGCCTTATCAAGGGTTGAAGTTTGAATGGCTAACAAAGTGTAATTTGACCACTAATCAATTTTAGTGAAGGTGATGGGACAAACTATCACTTCCGAGGCAATCTGCATGTAGCTATTTTTCCTCAGCTTCACTTTGGAAAGATAACGTGTAAAGTCAGATCACTGAGGAAGTGATAGTTTGTCCTGTCGCTTGAAACCAAAAGTTGATTATTTGCTATATATTCCACAACTGAAACCATTCAATAGAAAGAAAATATTTTCTTCTCTACGAGAGCGAAAAGTAATGTCTTCTTCTCTACGAATGGCTATACAATCAGGTAAAGTATATTTGTAATTGCTGTGCTGTGCCGCCGACCGAGCGACTGATAGGCAATTGATAGTCTGAGTGCAATACACTTCTATTTCGCAGGTACTCAAAAATATTGGTAACGTGTTAGGACTGACGTGAGCAGCGAGCTAAAAAAGTACTGACACAATCGTGTGCAACAAACTTTTCTGATTGGGTGAATTGATGGGCAAAATTATGCACTACCAAGTGATAAACTCTTGACCAATCATAGAGCAAGATTCTTAATATGTGGAATATAATCGTAATTAAAGCCGAAGTTTAGTTTTGGGAAATTTTTGTTATTTGAAAGCTTTATACCCCAAAGTCATAACCCTGCAATAAAAGATTCTGAATGTCTTTAGTTTTTTTTTAAATTATATATAATTACTATATTAAATATATATATAACTATATTAACTATATTAACTATATTTTATATTATAGCATCCAAAGGGCTAAAAAGGCTTTAAGGTTACATGTGTTATACCTCATCTGAAAGAGCAGACTTTGCTCTTTCAGATGAGGTATAGCTCATATAACCTTTTTAACCCTTTGGATGCTATAATGTAAAATATAGCTGAAAATGTCGGGGGTCCCCCCCCCACATTTTTCATTATTTACAAAAAAAAACTAAAGACAAAAACAAGGTTATATGAGTTATACCTCATCTAAAAGAGCAGAGCCTGCTCTTTCAGATGAGGTATAACACATGCAACCTTAAAGCCTTTTTAACCCTTTGTATGCTATAATGTAAAATTTTGGGGGGTCCCCCCGAGATTTTTCATTAATTAATTAAAAAAAAACTAAAGACATTCAGAATCTATTATTGCAGGGTTATGACTTTGGGGCATAAAGCTTTCAAATAACAAAAAATCCCCAAAACTAAACTTGGGCTTTAATACAAAATAGCAAGTTATCAGACTTGACTCCTGCTAGTTCTACTTTGCTACTAGTAGCATTGTGTATTAGTTCTGTAGCAATTTATGACAATTGTTGAAATTTGGGGCATGTTATCGCTTTAACTGTGATACCGTACGCTGCATGGTAAGGCATTCTCCATATCCGAGCTGTGAGTCACTAGGAGACGTGACCAAAGTTATTATTGCTGTGAGGTTCATGTCAAAATGTGTGTAGGAATGTGCATATTCAGAAGGCAAGCAACATGAAAAAAAAAATATCCCAAACAATTAATATCTTAAAGGTAAATGACATGATTGGGAGTAGTCCTCAACTTGGGGTAAAACTATTCTAGAATCAAGTAAACTATGTAAGAATTCTACTGTGAAAATTTTACAGTCAAAAGTTGATTCATTTTAAAATAATTACCATCAGCATGCTTTGTAACAGACAAATTTGTTGTGTAGCTTTCTAAGAGATTGATTTTTCTCAGGGCATGAGAGAAATTCCGTACTTGTATGTTCATGCTTGATTCCCCTGTAGTAAACAAATCCAAAACAAATCCTTCCAACCAAGAGGTATATCTTTCAACCAGTTTTGTTCTAGAAGCCTTGTTATTTCCCCCAATCATGTCACTGCCCTTTAAGTTCGTACAAATAACAAAATACGCATAAAGAGAAAATATGCAATAAGCATGATATATTACCGGAAAAAAAAATGTATTAATAGTGCTATCTTGTGTACCATATCAAAAAAAAATATACTCCCATACGTCCATCATGCAGTCGATGTATGGCATGTGAAAAGAGCTGTCACTGTCTAATATGATATGTTGAAAATACCAACTCTTTGGTGGGAAAATATATTAAAAATCTACCTCCCACGGGCAAGTTGAGTTAGATGCATACAATTTTATATTTTACATAATTATAGTACAATAACCTGTATGTCATGCAAAATATAGTATTCAGTATTACCTTCCACAGAGGCTTTCTTTAAAGGTAAATGACATGATTGGGGGTAGTCCTCAACTTGGGCTGAAACTACTCTAGAATCAAGTAAACTATGCAAAGGATTCTCCTGTGAAAATCTTGTAGTCAAACGTTTACTCATTCTAAAATAAACAATGTCAATATCACTCGTAGCATGGAAACCTGCTGCGTGGCTCTCTATGGGGCTTATTTTTATCGTCCCCATATAAAATTAAGATACCCCTATGTTTATGCTTGATTCTCCTTAAGTAAACAAATTACAGACAAATCCTCCCAGGTGGGAGATCCACTCCTGCTAGTGTATAGTTGGTATATATTTCAACTCATTTGGTTCTTGAGGCATTTTCAAGTGTTCCCGATCATGTCACTAACCTTTAAGTGGCAATGACTGGTACAAAGCCACTTATTAGTCAATTGTACTCTTTGCTTATATCTAGGTTAGTTGTCCTGCAAATAGCCACTTATGTCAGACTTATATCATAAACGTGTTGATTAGTAAAAAAGGGGGGGGGGAGGGGGTCAAAGTGTAACAAATTCACAACACTGTATTCTTTTTCTTAAAGACTGTCTTTTTGATTTTCACACTAAACTGTTTTTGCTCAGATTTGATCTGGCTGGAGAAGGGTGCGTAAAAACACAATGTTCAAAATCTGGGATTCATTTGTTGTAAAGTTTTTGCGATAAATCATACGAAATTGGGCTGTTGCTCAATATGTATTTGTAACGATAATCCAAGTTTTAGACATTGGGTGTACCTTTCACCCACTGATTTAAATTTGGTATAGTCCAACCATAGCAAAGATTGCCTAACAATCATCCAACTGCACTGGGGTGAGTTTTTGACCTTGTAAGCTTTGATTAGCAGGTATTTAGTTTTCATTAGATGATACATGAATCATGTCTGGGAGTAAGACTAGATTAACAGCTGTGTAAAATTCAAAGTCAGTGAGCAAATTTGGCGGTACATTGCATGCATTTTGTTTGAAGTTATCAGTGCTTATCTTCACAAAATTTGACATTTCAGTCCTTGAGGTGAAGATTTATGTGAATCTTTAGATTATAAGTAATCTTAGCTTATTTTGGTTGATAAGATGATTTTGGAGTGTGCAGATCATGTACACAATCTTTAAAGAGTATCACTGACAGCCAGTCAGGCTGACATACTTCACCATGATGGTGCACAATAATGAAAATTACATCTGTAATACTCAAACATTTAGTGTTGGCCTTTGGGTAAAGTCAGCAACATCTTGAAAACAAAGTTGAAAACAAACAACTAAAACCTGCTTACCACAATTACCACAACAATGATTTCCATCATTTTTTTAAAAAAATGATGACTTATGGTGGTCAGAATTTTATTACTATGGCTGGCAACAATGAGGGATGACGACATCGGGATTGGTCTATAGACCTTACTTGAGATCTTTGTCTCATTTTAGATCTTAACCTGTTGCCTCCGAGCTTCTGTAATTCCCATAGATTTAACACGACGCATTACTCTCAGATGTGAAGTCTGAAAATTATGTCTACATCTCAGTCTTCAGACATTAGTTCTCAATTGCATCATTGATAACATATTCCACAGATGTCAACATGAGTTGAAGAAGATACCACTGTGATTTTCATGGTTACGAAGCTCCCGTTGCCATGGTGACTAACTGGGAATGATGCCAACGTGCCAGCCAAGGACTTGACGGTCAAAGCCACAGCTGAACAGGTTGCAGGAGGCACTCTCATCGTTCCACGCCGTGCAGCACACCATCCGATGATGACCCTGGTCAAATAAGATATAAGATACAGTTGTGATTTTAGAAGTTGAGAATTTGGTTATAGTATGTAAGGTTACAGAGTTGTTGATTTACAGAGGTTAAAGTTTTTGGTCAGATTTGATCCAGTGGAAGAAAGATAGGTAAAAATATGGTGTTTAAAATTTGGAGGACATACGATCTCCATTTTTTTTTCATATAAGGTCATGTGTCGTATGGTGGGGCCCCTTTGCGTTACAGGCACCAAAATTTAGAATTTTGTCACTTCTTGCATTTGAACCAATATAACTCAATAGCATTTATCAGAAACCAACAAAAGTGTACATTTTCTGAAAGCTTATACTTCAGAGAATCTCAATCAGCTAAGGTCAAGTTGCTATACAGGGTGTGTAAAAAAAATTAAAGGGTAATATCACAAAAAATGTACAGTTTTGTGATACTGATGACAACTCATTGCACTTGGTAGTATTAAGTCAAGGTTCAAAATTGATGTCATGGTGTGAAAGAGCACACTTTCAGCTTTAAGAAAATGTATAGTTTTACTACTTTTGGAATTTCAGATGTAGTGATACAGGGTATGGCAAAATATGTTTAAAATTGTGTTGCGATTTGTTACAATAACATTAATTACACTAATTAAACAAACAGTTTACTAAATTTAATTAACAAATTTTAGAGATTAATTATTAGAATATTGTATTATAAATGGATCAGTACAGTGTATTTAAAAATTTCAACCAAAATGTAGCCCTGAAGTGAACATACATGTGTGTCCTTACATGCAGTACTTTCATGCTTCATAACGTGTACAAGTCAATGGCAAGCATAAGCTACACCAGTCATTAAGTAAATAATGACCTTGAAGACAATTAATGTCACTTTTACTTTCAAGAATTGTTAAGTACAACATGTGTCAAATTAGTCAGATGCATATTATAACTCCAAGATAGCTTATCTGCTTCAAAAAGCAGGAAAAACAAAAGAGTACAGGTGAATTTGCAATTTCCCCATAGAGTTTGTACATACTCCTCCTCTGCTTATCCACCAGATTTACCCTCGTTAACATTTTTGCATTTTTCATTAATTAAACAATGTGTAATGCAAGATTGCTTATCAGATTTCAAAAGCAGAGTAATTTTGCTGCAGAATGAGCCCAAATTCATCATAATTGGATGAAGGATAGCTCTGATGCATCAAGTTTAATTAAGAAGAGGGCTGAAAATTGTGAACGCCACCAGGTATTTGGGGGTCCCACCATACGACACATGACCATAAATGATAGGCCAAGGCCTGCAGCCTTCACCTCATAATTATTAAATTGTGAGGGATTCATCTGTTTTTGCACAGCTGAGGCCATTTTGCACTGGTCCAGCTTTACTTATGTTTGTTTCTGATCCGGTACAAGCTTTGATTAGGAGGTAATATGTTTTCACTTAATGATACAAGAATACCATCAAGCAACCAGCCAAGTCTAAGAGGTGGGTAAATTCAAAATGATAAACACGTTATTACAACGCGTTCATTCAAATTGAGTTTTTAATGGTTATTATTTTGACTAAACTGACTTTTCTTTTTGTGAGAGGTTTAGATAACTGTGAATGATTTTAATCCCTATCCTGGATTGAGCTCATTTCGGGGTGTGCAAATCATGAACACAATCTTTAAAGGGCAGTGTCATGATTGGGAGAAGTCAAAAATAAACCAAGAACCACACGAATAGAAACAGATACCAATGTATGCACTATTTAGGGTGTATATCAAGGCTAGAGGACTTGGCTTGACTTTATTTACTTGAGGACAAAAAGCACTGATTTACCAGTATTGAATTAATTTTCGGCCTTGATTGAAATTGATCCCATGCAAAGCTACACAACAAATTTCACTGCCACAGCATTTTCTGATAATAACTGTACAACAAAGAGGAATTTTATGACTATGACATTTTCATAGCAGAAACTTTAAACAGTATACTTGATTCTGGGAGCATTTGCTGACAAGCTTTTGAACTGATTATCTACCAAACAAAAACTGGAAATGCAAGATTGCCACAAAAGGGGGTTGGGGAGCCTCAAATTTATGAAAATCAGCTGGATCTTCATACCTATATAAAAAAATTAACACTCATTATTTTACAGCTTGCACTACAAAACCTAATTGCTTGATTTAACACAAACCGTGATGCTCAGCATAGATACCAGAGGACATGCTGGATGTTATACACCAAAAATATTACTTTTGATGCCAACAGAGTATTAATTTAGTTTGGAAGATTATAACACTGGGTTAATCAAGATTGAGAGATTCTTGCATCATCTTACCTGTCTGTTGCTGCGAGGCAGCCGGCCAACCCTGACGCCATTCAGATCATAAAGTCTGATGTTGCGATTATCTTGCGGTATTGCTACAATGTTACTGGTCGGCGAGACGGACAGTCTGAAATGAAACAATGGAAAATAAAATCAAATGCGTAACTCTTTACGTGTCATGGAAATCACAGCTCTATGAAAATTATATGTATTGTGTGGTGTATATTTGCGACTTTGGCACATTAATTAGAACCAGGTACTTTCAAGCAGGGTTGGGCGGGAAATATAAAGGGTGGGAAATACCGGCGGTAATTACCGGTAAATACCGTCCGGGAAATAAGAGGCCGTCCGGTAAATATGGCAAAAAGCGGGAAATAAGATTAAAACATCAATTTTGACAACTTTTTCTTCTTTTTAATGCGAAGATATTGCTAGAGAATTGCCTACATAACCAAAGTGATCTAAATATTCACTTATTTTTATCAAAATGTACCCCTACATTTGATATATTTTGAAATTTTATATTGGCTCCATGTTAATAACCAGAATCGTGGAAGAATTTTTTTCCCGTGTCAATTATCTGCATTCTTTCCTTGTTCTTTTCTTTCTCTTTGGAAAGTTTTCCAGACTGTATGCATGATAAACAATAAATTCTTTTGTTAACTTGTAAATATAATGGAGTCTATAGTTTCTACACTGGCCCCATGTTACGTGTGTGGGATTATGGCTTAAGCTTAAGGAAGGAATTGAATATAACTGCCAATTGCCAATATTCATAGTGGACTGATACTGTATTTAGATAATGAATTTGTTGTGAAGATAAAATAGAAGAAAATTCCAAGATGCTCGGTTGTAACTAGTAGAGTGCAAATGATTGTCATCCTAGCAGGGACACCAGTGCAATTAAAATGTTCTTACATGTGATATTGATAGCAATGATATCACAGTTCATTAGCATAATGGAACATACTGTAGCTTGTCATGTTTGTAAAGTGGGATTACGTACAAACATACTGTATCTAAATTTGGTGTCTGAACGCATATAACATTTTCTTGGGCTATACGTGATAACATATGTCAATGCACACTCCCATTGCTGTGTGCACAGTCAATAAATGGTCATACCTTCTGGATCGCAAAATCTCACACTTTTCACATCAGCCGAAATTGGTTTATCCTGGGAATGGGCCTAAATTTGGTATCAAATTAAAGCTATCCTTTGCTCCAGTCTTTTTCCCAAAGGACTTGGATATACATGGACGTGTTTCACACGAGAAAACACAAACAAATCTTCTTCTGCCCCGTCATAATTCCAGCAGTATTGTTGATCAAGATGAGTCCAATTACATTGAAAAATATTTCAAACACTGGGGAATCCGCCTGTACACTTTGTTTTTCTCATATCCACAGGACTAAACCTTTCGCCGGGCTCGTGCAAAGTACCCTTGCCTTCATCTGTGTATAGCCAAGAATGCCTATGGCCATGTGAATCAGGTACCTCGGTGTGTCTACAATTCATGTCGCCGATCCCAGGAAACATGGCAACAAAAAGACCCTAAATTTACTGGACCATATCTGTTTGTATAGAAAGATTGTTGTTCCAAATTTGAAAACATCGCCTTCCTCAAGCTACAGTGTTTTACTAAAAATGCAACAAGATCAATCTGACGGAACCCCCAACAAAATTATGTAAAATTGTAGAATCTTTCAGACACCCTACGTATGTGATTCTTTTTATGCCATTGATTATGCCACAGACAGACTCCAAACGCCAAGAGTTTGGCCAAATAGTCAGAGCGAAGACTTTTGATGGTCTGACTAGGTGACTCCAAAAAGTCCTGGAGTCATGCAACACAGTCTTTTGAAAGGTATCTAAAATGAAGCCCTAAAAAATTGTATTTCAAAATGATTATTTGGGGGCTTTAAAAGTGGAAATCATAAGTTGACCAGATTCAACCTGCCCATTTCCTCCTATAGACATATCTAGTGTAGATCCGGCTTTTTGTGTACTCGGCCAAAGTACTAATTGTTATTTCATCTCCAATATCTTGCCCAATGGCAAATAAATTTTAAACTTTTGTATTCTACAGTGTTATTTGTCCATTCAAGATGCTACTACTGTAAGCCTCAGATAGCAAAGTTTGACATTCTTTTATTTGAAGCTCCACAATGTTAGCACTGGTCTTTAAAATATATCAATGTTTTACCATCAAAGCAAGGCACTATTTCACGTTAAGAAAATAATTAAATTGTCATTTAGCTTACTTGTTTCCCCCCTCGGTGAACACCTCCAATACCCCCTTGTGACAAAAAAATTGGGAATGCAGCCATATGTGCTGCAATCTATTGTGCCTGACACAGTTTGTACCACGTCTAATTCTGTGAAAGCAAACAAGATAATTACAATGATTTATAATTCATTCTACTTTTGTTATACTGTATGTTCTGTTGTATCAAGTCATAATAATATCTTTTTTTCAAAATTGCTTTAAAAAAGTGAGCATGGATGATAATCGAACGCTTTTCGATCTGCAGCTCAATCAGGTTATCACGCAGATATGAATCAAATTACAAGAAGAACCAACATTTATACTGAACAGCTAAGGTTGACGCTTCTTATGTGTAAACAGACGCAAATGCCAGGACAATCGCTTTGTCTCACAAAAGGGGGTCTCTGGACTATTTATAAACGCTTGCTTCTAGTACCTGAGATGAGTCATACTCCGGGCCTAACAAAACAATGGAGAACTGGTTTGATCTGAATAGGTTTGAGGACATCAAATGGGTTAGGCAGTAAAAGCTGCAATGGCTGAGTCCATTTAGTATTCTTTTTTATAATGATAGCTAGTTTGGCCAGCCCTTCCGTTCTTGTTGTAGGTGCTATATTACAACCGATGTAATTCCTAGACAAATTATGTATGTTGATAAAGACAAACGGTGTATTTTGTGTTGAAAATATAACAATTTTGTCTCTACTGTCAAAAAGGATAAACTATTATAGCCATTAAACGAGAGAAGTTGCGATAAGTGTCCAATATAACGACATTATTTCTAAAATCACACACTTAAAAATTGGGTGCTTTAACAAAATGCAATTATCACGAGGGTTAGAATGGCTGAAATAAAAATCTCACGGGGCTCCACCCCCTGGACCCCATTTTAGAAGAGGCTACGCGCTTACACACTCGGAGCCAGTGCACAGCCAACTGGCAAATTATCAATTTATTTTTCTTATACATCATCTAACATGCTGAAGTCGCAGATACTGCACCACATAATACACATAAAGTCCCATAGAGGTTTTAAATCCCTGACATATGAGAGTTAGGGAGTACACTCCTGTCACATAATACATCAAATTTTTAATATTTTAACCGCTATATAACTGGGGGGGTCAAATTTGACCCCCCCACGATTTCGGCGACCATGGCCGCACTCAAAATTTTTTGATCCGCGCGCTCCTGACTTTTATTTCAAGTCCTTGCGCATCTTTTGAGACCGTTTCGCGGAAAATCGACGGTACCGTTACGACGCTGCCGACTTTATACATGCATTGTCAACCCCAAAAAATGCTACAAAAAAATCGTGAATTTCCTGTACAAAATCAAGTGGATATTGTGTTTTCAGCCCAAAAATCCTAAATGTTGGATTGCAAAAGTGTCCCAATTTCATTGAAAAACAATAGATAAACTAAGGCCGAAAAAACAAGGAAACTACATAAAAAGCACAAACCAAAAAATACATACGGAAATAATTCTAATTTGCAAATTTTTGTAGAGAATTGTGAGAATGTCAGAAATGAATATTTTCACTCAAAAATTAGTATTGCTACTAGCATTTTAAATGAGTATAGGCGAAACATATTTTCATGCACTTATTTGGCATAATTAATTACTTAAAAATAAAAAAATTAATTTTTTGAAAATTTACTAAGCAGTCAATGTAGTTTAATTCCGGCTCATCATAGCAAATTCCGGCGGCGATCGGCGACTACGGCGGCCGAGATCTGAAGTGGGGGTCAAATGACCCGCCCCCCCCGCAGTATTAAAACCTGGTCTAAATACCCAGTTAAAATAGGGTTAACATTGAAGAACGTTTGATTTTGCTTAAACATCATTTCCCATAGAACCTCGAGACAGATATCTTGTGTCTAAAGTCTTACTACAGATTTAAAGTAATTTTTTCAAAACAACATCCGACGAGCACGACATGCTACCATTGTATGTCATTGATACCTGACCAAACCCAAGCCAGATCCCTCTATAAGTCTGATTGAGTCTCTGACTGGTAGCCAACCCTCTCTAGTAATCTGCTCAAGACCAACAGTGTAGCTTGCCTTCGCAGATGCCTACGGTAAGCTGGGATAGCACCACTCTCACTCGATAATGGTCTCCACTGCTTGGGCTGTCCTGCATATAAATTTTCATAACAATGATTAGAACAGAGTAGAGAGAGACGAAGATAAATAAATTTGAAATGGGCAAAATTCCTTCATGTAGCAAAAGAGAACGTTGCATCTTATCTTTTTTTTTGTTCCAGGTATCTTCGCGAAGTTGGTAACATCAATACAAACTTCCCGTAAATTAATAAGAAATTTTTGAAGCTGGGGAAATTGCCCACAACTATTTTAGATACGTAAAGAAAAATTTTGAGAATGTAATCTATGATACTGAATTCAGAGTAGGACTGCATCACACAATAATGCATGATACTTGATAATGGTTTGTAATTTTCAAGCGCGAAGATACGATAGTAATTGCATAATCTGGCTGCAGATATACGTACAAGGTAATCTTTGCCGGAGAAAAAGATTGATAAGAGAAAGACAGCTAGTGAAATGGATACACTTCAAAGTATTTCGAATAATATCGTTTGGCAGCAGGTGTAAACACCAACTCTCATTTGTGTGAACTAAATGCTTACTTGAAGTTTCCACAGTCTGTAAATGGCCAAATCAAATGTATAAAAATTTGTGAGAGAACATTTTTGCAAAGATGATCTTAATCAGCAGCACTCTCACTGTTATAATCAGTTTAGCTAAACTCCTTCCAAACAAAATTTAAGGCTGGGTCCTGGACAAAAAGCCGGTATAAAACCGCAGCCAAGACAACTTTGGTCAAAATTCTTACTGGGATTGGGCCGGACCCAGAACCGTCAGAACTGACCCTGACTGTGTGTCCCTGCACACTCTAATTTTAATTGAAAAATAACGGCTAGACATAAGAATAATGTCAGGCTTTAATTTTAAAGAAAAACCAACACAACAGTCTTCACTTTGCCAATGATTTCTTGCGTATATCATTAAAACCGAATTGTGGTGTAACATGTACTTGACGAGCATGGGTTTATCTGATAGTAGTATAGTAAACCAGGTTTTAAATCCGGTTTATGTCCCCGACTACGGGGGTGGCGCGAATTTTACCTTGCACTCAAGAAATTGCCCTTACCCCCTGCCTCCACTTTACTCTATCGATCTTACCCTCCTACTCTCCTCCACCACTTGCTTGCTTCAACGTCTTCTTCGGTCTCTCTCCTTCGCCTTCTGAACCAACCACTCGTAAACTCAAGGCGGCGTTCTCAAAACATGATCGACATCCTCCTCAACACAAATGTGCATTCGCCTTCGCCCATCTGAGATGACACCGTCTCTTCCAATACCCAACATTCTCATCAAATCTCGGTCTTCTGCTTCCGTCAGTCAGCTTCACACCACACATCACTCTCACCACAATTGATAATTGAATTCTTTATCAATTCTTACCAGGCTTCGTATTATCAGGTTTTTCTAACCACGTGCTGATACTCTGGCCTCTGGCAAAATAATAATCGCAAACTACCCCGCTGGTTTCAGGCATTCAACCTGCCAGCCCGCCTTCAATTTCATGCTGTAGCCTGTTAAAATCAAACCGATCAAATAAGATTCCTTACTGAGATGTGTGGTGTGGCATGCCATGTTGAATGACTGGTGCTTTCCAGTGCAACAACAGCTTGACCGTCAGATATAGCCCTTGGGCCACTCCGAGGATGGACGACGCCAGGATAATCTAATCAGACAAAATATAAGAATAGTTACGATTAATTTCTCATGTTATCATTCATGGATTTATTTGTCTTCGTGATTTCTTCTTCACTATACATGTAAAGAGTGAATTACTAAATACACTGAATCTTTGAACAAAGGTTTACCAGTTAACCTTGATTTGTGATCTATGTCACTCAGTTTATTTCCACAGTGAAGTTTTCATTGGTTGCTACCCTTACCAGCATTGTGATACAACTGAACTTTATGTTATATACATGTATATTGATCCCATCTCTGTTAATTGCCTTTTACCTTTGCTAGAATTGCATAATGAGACTTCTACTGACTGTGATTATATTAAAGCCTATCTTATATAGACCATGTTTCATCCTAAGTCAATGGATGTGGTACCTCTCTCCTTAAGAGTATGACTCCTGGTAGTGTAGTCAATATGCTTTCGATCTGGACTAAGATCACTCAGACTATTACCTTTAATTACACGGCTACATATGCATATACATATCTGCAGCTATTGTCCTAGTTTTCTCAATGCAAGTCTGTTTTAATTTGTCTATATATCAGTGCATTAATCCAAATAACACATCTTCTTCTGTGCCAAGTGTTACAAACCGCTTGTTAACGTCCTCTTCCCTGAAGTGTCAGTGAACTCTCATGATTGAATCCTAGGTCATGATTTTCAGAATTTTTGTACATTAGTCCTTTTTAGGTGCAGACTTTTACTTCGGTGAGTCTATCCACTTTTAGTATACGATAAGTTGCGTAATTATATCAAGAGTAATTATTATCTCCGTTTTTTGAGTACTAAGACGAGTTAATGTTGGGGTTATTGGAAAAATGGGTGTTATTACCTATATCGAATATTACAATTGATTCAACGGTGGCTATACATATTTCTTAGTACTCTAGCTAAGCTATCTGAGAATATTATGTTTGAAAGTCTGTCCATCTAATCACCTTATAATGAGTCTGACCCTGTTTTCATTTCCAGGGAAGCTCCTTGCAGGCTGAATTGATCATGCTTGCTGTGCTTCAGCCACGATCGGATACTTGCTCTGCTCTATGGTCCATAAGTTCTTTACGTACTGTCCATGGAGTGATAGCCACAACGTGATTACACCAGGCTGGAAACTGCTGAATAGTACTTCTGGTCTACAAGGATTTGATTGTTGAAAAAAATTCTGTATTGAATAATATTATATCCAGAATAAAAACACAAAAATTGTGACAATGTAGATTCTAGTGGTTGTGTCTATTACAGTGCTACATCTGCTCGCTGTGTAACGAACCACGGTTATAATGAAATTTCCTGTTAGAATAAAAGAAATCACGATGAAGTAGAGTAATTCAGTGTTCCCAAAATTATGTACTATACATGTGTATAAATCTTCACTGTTGGCTATGGACAATAATTTCAATACACGTTAGACGAAGAAAACTCGCCGGAAAAAAGCCGGAGCGCCTGCATCAAGGATAAGGAGTAATGGTTCCCCTCCCTGGCTAAAAATTGTGCACATAAATCTACATGCACCTTTAAATACTATGTTATGAATTTGCTGTAATACTGTTATTCAAGAGCCCAATGCAGTGTCAATGCATGTGTATTCAATTTGTTCAGAGCGCGGAGATGCAACAGTGACATACATGTTGTAGAAGATGCAGTTTAAATGAAACACTTGTGTCTTTTGCCAATCATGTTTGTCCAACATACTTATTTCCATAAACTGAATGAGAATCCAAGATCAAAATGCTAACTGACCTTAATTGAATATTGATTTGAACATTTTGAACTAAGCCGTCTGGAAGCCAGACTAAAAATTGAATTACCCGGTCCCACTAATTCTCATCTCGGTCCAGTTTGCCTAATCCTGATGTCGTTACTGCCAGTGGTGGAGGTGTGTAATTTATATACTTTATCAGGTCTATGAATTTCCTCGGTAAGTAATATTAGATCTAGAATCTAGCCTCTATTGGTTGTAATTAATCAGAATTTTGAAAGCATATGCGATCTGGCGCGGGTAATAAATTACCACCCCCACCATAAATTAAAGTGAAATAATATATAGATCTAGTGTAAGAGATGCTATACTACCGCCTTACAGCTTACAGCTGCCTGCCTGTATTTCCTCCATTGATAAATATGTCATCAATGTGTGAATGCATGGAAAGGGTTTCAACAGCCGGAAACTATTTTCAAGATTTTTCTTCCAAACTATTTCCAAGATAAAAAAGAAACTGTATTGCACCAAATCATGCCACAACACCGGGGGGGTGGGAGGGGGGGGCAGGTGGGGGGGGGGGGGACATGTCCAAACTCTCAATTTTTTGTGGGGGGGGGGAATTGTCCCCACATCTAATTTTAAAAACGTTATAATGTTATATTATTTTTATCTCTAATTTTGTTACCAATTTATTTATACATCAATGGGCCAGCCTGGGGACGTGTCCCCCCTCTCGATTTTGTGGGGAGAAGATCTCCCCCCCCCATCAATTTTTAAAACTTTGATTATTATTTTTCTATCTGTTAACCAATGTTTGGATGTATTTGGTTATCAAGAACTAGTTTAAGAAGATAAATACTGATTGGAAACAGATTATCAAACTTGTGGGGAGGGGGATTTCAATTTTCAACTTTTTTAACAAAAAGATCTATAC
>JZLH01S0167932.1:0-11417 GCA_001188425.1 Eucidaris tribuloides | reverse complement strand
TTCTCATCACTTAACGTTAGATCAATCGTTAGATTAATAAAGTGATAGGCTAACATTGTGGAGCTTCAATTTAAAAAATTGTCAAACTTTGTCATCTTAGCTACAAAGTAGTGTTTGAATGGACAAATAAACACCCTAGAATACAAAAGTTTGGAAATTTATTTTGCAACTGGCAAGATATGAATGGATAAACAATAAATAAATAGATCTACACACAGTAAGTCTATGGGAGGAAATGGGTAGGTGAATCCAGTCAACTTACGATTTTCACTTTTTTAAAGCACTAAATAATCATTTTGAAATACAATTTTTTTTTCAGGGCTTCATTTTTAGACCTTAATTATCAAAGACACTGGTATGCCCACGCAAACTATTACCGGACACTATTGTATTACCGATTTAACGGACGCGCATTCTACGCGTATCGAATGTGCGAGTCGAGTGGGGTGATCAAGAAATGTATGACGCATCATAAGAACACAAAAAAACTTGACAAATTTACACATCTGTAACAAATACATGCATTTTTCATGAAGTAATCCAATTTCCCTTGTGCCCGTGCAAAGTGACATGAGTGAATGGCTGTCAAGCTTGTTTTGAGAATGTCATTTTGCTATTTGTTTTCCGTGTATTTGCTTCTCTCGCGACTTTTGCGTTTTGCCATAGACATAACATGGTGTCCCGCAATGAAGTCGAAGAAAATTTTTGAAGGGGTTAGTTCAACTGCCGATTTCGTCAGATTAATCAAGTGACTTTCTTTCTTTTTGTTGAAATATTAATATAGACATTTGAATGAATTAAAAAAATATTATTTTCAAGAAAATCAATCAAGTTTATTGTTTGAATTCTGCATCCAAATAAAAAGTGTCCGGTAATACGATACACCGACATACCTCTGGAATCATGCTGTAGCTGTAGCTCAGATCTTTTAAAATTTTGGCCAGTGGCTTTAACCTCCTTGGGCCCTCGGCAGGGTTGGGCGGGAAATATAAAGGGTGGGAAATACCGGCGGTAATTACCGGTAAATACCGTCCGGGAAATAAGAGGCCGTCCGGTAAATATGGCATAAAGTGGGAAATAAGATTAAAACATCAATTTTGACAACTTTTTCTTCATTTTAATGTGAAGATATTGCTAGAGAATTGCCTACATGTACATAACCAAAGTGATCTAAATATTCACTTATTTTTATCAAAATGTACCCCTACATTTGATATATTTTGAAATTTTATATTGGCTCCATGTTAATAACCAGAATCGTGGAAGAATTTTTTTACCATGTCAATTATCTGCATTCTTTCCTTTTTCTTTTCTTTGTCTTTGGAAAGTTTTCCAGACTGTATGCATGACAAACAACAAATTCTTTTGTTAACTTGTAAATATAATGGAGTCTATAGTTTCTACACTGGCCCCATGTTACTTGTGTGGGATTATGGCTTAAGCTTAAGGAAGGAATTGAATAGAACTGCCAATTGCCAATATTCATAGTGGACTGATACTGTATTTAGATAATGAATTTGTCGTGAAGATAAAATAGAAGAAAATTCCAAGATGCTTGGTTGTAACTAGTACATGTAGAGTGCAAAATGGATTGTCATCCTAGCAGAGACACCAGTGCAATTAAAATGTTCATACATGTGATATTAATAGTAATGATATCACAGTTCATTAGCATTATGGAACATACTGTAGCTTGTCATGTTTGTAAAGTGGGATTACGTACAAACATACTGTATATGAATTTAAACATCTTTTTAGTGATTTGTATGTTTTATGAATGGTTGTTACATTGTTTTAGATTACAAACTTTAGTGCTGGAACAGGTCCCAAGTGTAATTTCAAACAGTTTGTAGAAGGTAATGACGCCATGGGTGATGATCAACCCAAATTAGAATGACTTTCTTCCTTTTTCTGGCCCCGTTATACATTACAATAATACAAAATGTACAACACCAGTCATCTGTAATGTATGGGTAGACTACATGGTACATGTAGGTTTCCTATAAATAAAAAGTATGACCTAAATCAGGGGTTTGCAATTATTATTGTTAAAGCACCATATTTTGTTATCGAGAATTTGTACTGCGCCACTATCCAACACACGAAGCGAGTAAAGCGAGCAAAGCGTCACAGTGTGGGGTCCTGAGGCCCACTTAGGGCCCTTGGCGGGTGTCGAGGGGGCAGATCCCCCAAAAGCTTTTAAATATGAGGCCTTTTAAGTGGCCCAGAATGACTCTTATCAATGTTAACTACAGAAATACAAATTTGAACAAACTCCATAATTTATTTATTTTTGTAGCAGCTTCCATGCGCCATTTTGGAAGGCCCAGTGGACAAAAAGTGGCATGTGCGCCGCTAATTGAGAATCCGCCCTGACCTAAATAGAACTCACAAATTGTGAATTGACAGTGGATAGATGGTGGACAGAAAGTGGACCGACATGATTATGCCATGGCAGTGGTGCCCTTGTCCAACATGCTCCACCAAAACATCAGACTAGGAGTCTGCCACTGTGGGGAAAACCCAATAGATCGATGGTCCTTTTAATAGACAGAGTGTCCGATTGATAGATTTTCCATTAACGGTAAGGGTCTGATAGTCCAATTATCAAAAGGGTCTGGAAGACCAACTTTCAAAAAGGGTCCGATAGACTGATTAGTGGAAAGGGTCTGATAGAGGGTCCGATAGACCGATTATCAAAAAGGATGCCATCGGTCTATCAGAACCCTTTTGATAATCAGTCTATTAGTCCTCAGTCTATTGGACCCTTGATCTATCGGACCCTTTTTTGAAATTTAGTCTACCAGACCCTTTCTGATTTTGGTCTCTCAGACCCTAAGTTTATTGGACCCTTGGTCTACTGGACCCGCAATATTGACCCCACAATCTGTCTGACTGTACCTGCCACTTTTGCCTACATAGACTCAGGCCACATCTTACTCCCCATGTCTGCATCCCCATGTACATTCTCCTGTCCATATGTACACCTTGTCCATACTCTGCTGGGCTTTAAAAGCCCATGCTAATAACCAGTGTCCTGTAGGTCTAGACTGTCTAGCCTACTGGTCTTGTCCAGGACAAGGGCAGGACTTGGGGGCATCATGATGAAGGAAAAGGGCACTACTGCACGCTCTTCGGGCAGTGACCAAGAGCCAGGATAGGCTAGTATAACTAAATTTGGTTTCCTAAAAACACCAGATAATCAAACTTAATTAATTGACAAACTCTAAAATAAACACACCTGTCCAAAAACACCACTGAAAGAACATGATACTACATGTAGTAACCTCTTGAAACCCAGTACAGTAATCATCCCACCTGTAAGGTAGCGCATTTTATATTTCCCAGTAAAAAGGCGGTAAATACCGGTATTTCCCACCCGTCCGGGAAATATGCCAACCCTGCTTTCAAGAGAGAATAAATAGAAGTACCAGTAGAATGCAAACACCTTACAGTTAGTCACTTTTACATTTACTGTAAATCTCAAGGTCACTATGTACCGTATAAGTCCTCTACTTTTTACCCTCAAGAGGACTGAGTGGGAGGGTGTGGTAAGCGGATTTCCCTTGCGGTTTTTCCGCGATCATTTAAGAACCGAAAAAGTCTTACGCACCTTTTGATACCAAATTTTTAATATTATGATCATGTGTACAACAAACATGAAATTCCTCATATGTATAACACACAAATAAGGGATGAATCATAAGAAATTGCAAAACGATGAAATACAAAATAATTAATTTAAAGTGATAGGCTAACATTGTGGAGCTTCAATTTAAAAAATTGTCAAATTTTGATATCTGAACTACATAGTAGTGTTCATATGGACAAATAAACCCCCTAGAATACAAAGGTTTGGAAAGTTGCACTGCCAATGGCAAGTTATGCATGAATAAACAATTAAAACTCGGGGCGAGTTTAAATAGCGAAGGTGTACACACAGTAAGTCTATGGGAGAAAATGGGCAGGTGAATCCGATCTTCCGATTTTCACTTTTTTAAAGCACTAAATAATCATTTTGAAATACAATTTTTTCAGGGCGTCATTTTTAGACCTTATCAAAGACAATGGTAGCATGGGGAATCATGTAGTTCAGATTTTTTTAACTGTGGTAAATGTTAGCCAATACCTTTAAGAATAGCTGGCTTTTCATGTTGTACAATGTTAGATATTGTTGAAGTGAGTTTTTCCACCAAAATGTAGCATTTCCATGGCTAACACAAATGATTTAGGCCCAAATTTTGAGCATAAATTTGCATAATCAATTATAAATTAAAAATGAATTATTTTCAAAACTCTTATTGTGTAACCTTACAGATTACATCCCAGAAAATATGCATATGGGAGGGGGGGTGGAATCCCCCGATATTCTTGTAATCTTATCATGTATTTCTTATAAATGTACTTCCTTTGTGTACTTTTTTTGTATTTTATTATAACAAATGAAATTCATTAAATTGCATCAAATTGGAATTTTATTTCACCTTGAAATAATATCTCAGTAGCATACCAGCTGGCATAATGGATATAATTAGCTAGGTATATAAGAAATTAAGACATGTATACTTCATGAAAACAATTCATTCATACAAAAATACATACATGGGGTTGGCTAAAATTCAGTTTGATAAACTTTTACATCCCTTTTCCATAAATGATTCTGCACAAAGTTGGTTAAAATCTGAAAATGATTTTTTTATAACAAGATGACTATGTGACATTTCCCCCTTTTCCCCTATAAAAGGCAGACAATAGTCAAGAAGCGATCTCAATAGCTCACTTAAAGGCATTGTATAACAATGTTTCCAGTTTACAAAATCTGAGCTACATGATTCCCCATACTACCAGTGTCTAAGATAAGATCTAAAAATGAAGCCCTGAAAAAACAGCAGTTTAAAATGATCGTAAAGTGCTTTGAAAAAGTGAAAATCATTGTCAGACCATTCCTGTTTCCCCCCATAGACTGCTGTGTTGCAGAATTTCTTATCGGCTGAGATAAACTTAATATGCCAATTTTTATCTGCAACCTAGTTTACTAGTGACAGCATTACCGTCCGAACTTTTGTTTTCTAGGGTGTTTATTTGTCCATTCAAACACTGTCAGATATGTCAGATACATGTAGCAAAGTTCGACAATTTTTTAAACGGGTCTTCCACAGTGTTATATAGTGTCTTTAAGCCTTTGGTTCAGGTAAGCTAAAAGATGTAATTTAACCGTTTTTTTTTGGGGGGGGGGTAGGGGGAATCTACCCCCACCACCACTCTTTTCAGGGTTAAACCTCCTCTCTGAAACATGGTTTGGGACCAACCTGTTGACCGGTGAGTCTGTTCTGATCATGGCCAGCGGTGTCCTCATGTTCTTCAGATCCCAGACTTTTACCGACCTGTCATCTGATCCGCTTACAACCTTATCACCCGAAGCAAAGGCAGCTGATGTCACGGAGCTGTGAAAGAGGAAGAACATCAAGAGGGTGAAAGGTCATGATTGTGGGAAAAATTTGGTCTAAGTCTGTGAAAATGAGGGAAAAGATTTACTTTGAAGATGAAATAGTCAGGGATGTAGTCGAGGCCGGCCTCGAGGCCAAATTTTGCCGGCCTCGGCCTTGGCCTCAGACCGATTCATGTGTACAAAGTCTATGGGAACAATATTTTTCCAGCGGCCTCATGATTCGGAATAGCCGGCCTCGACTACATCCCTGGAAATAGTTTATAGGAGTTGTGCGAGATCTGCATTGTTGTATGGGAGTGAGATATGGAGTTTGAGTGAAAACGAGATGGGGATTCTGAGGAGGACTGAGAGAGCAATGGTGAGAGCGAGTGGTGTGAAGCTGATGGACAGGAAGAAGACTGGGGATTTGATGCAGACTTTGGGTTTGGAAAGAAAGGTGGATCAGATCAATCGATCCTGTAAACTCTAAAACAATGGATCGATCAAGCAGCTGAGCTGTGCTGCTCAGCCCCGCGCTAGCATATCGCATATCATATCACATCACATCACATCACATCACATCACATCACATCACATCACATCACATCACATCACATCACATCACATCACATCACATCACATCACATCACATCACATCACATCACATCACATCACATCACATCACATCACATCACATCACATCACATCACATCACATCACATCACATCACATCACATCATAGCATAGCATATCAGCATATCACAAACGGAACGTGTACAGCACAGCAAATTACCGGTAGCTGTATTTTTCTCTATGACGTATTAGGCAGTTTGAGCGACCGGTACAGCACAGTGCTTATCCACGTGTGGTTTGAGCAGTGCGGTGCAGTGAACGGCGAATGGTTCGGTAGGAAAAAAAACCCTACCGTACATTTGCCAATGCATTACTGCACGTAGTTGAATTCATTCATCATAGCCTGGCTTTGTCATTTTTGACTGGAAACGTTGCCAAATCGGCTTGTAACTTGGCAGATATTTGCAGAGAAGAATATTTCACAAAAATATCACGCAGATAAGAGTACTTAACCATTATTTTCTGGTGAGCAACAACTGTTTAGAGTCACATGTTATCACAATTGTATCTCTCAACTGTCAGACCTGCGTGATTATTATTTTTGTGCGACATGATTTTCGGGTTACCGCCCAAAAATTCCGTCGGGTACCCAAGAAAAAAATACCCGAAAGTACCCAGCCTTAGAGGAGAGTAGGAAGGTTGGGATGAAAGAGGATACGCCAAATAGGGCGAAGTGGAGGGAGGGGGTAATGGCAATTTCTGTTAGAGTAGGGTAAATTCGGCCACCCAGGGACAAAACTGGAGTTTAAATCTGGATTACTACTAATCTGCCCCTCACTCCCCCTCTTCATCACACCACAGTTCTTACTCTGTATGGCCCTGGAACACATTAACGGAATGAATGCTAGGATCCCGGAAATCCCACAGACGGAACGTTGTGTCCATGGATGACGTCACCACCATTTTCTGGGAGGGGTGGGCGCAGGCATGCGTCAGCTCTTGATCATGGCCTGAGAAGAGAACATCAATATTGAACTAAATCGAATTGAGTAAAACTGATTTCCACATTTGCATTAAAGGCAGGGATCTCTTTTGCATAGCCTAAAAATTACATTGTGTAAATACAATGGCATTTAGAAGAAAATGCCATCTGGGAACCTTTAGCAAAATATATGAGCTAGAAATTCAGTTTAAGTGGAATTATAGTGACCGTTAGACTCAGATTTGAATTTTTTTCTCGCGAGGAAAAAATTCTTACCATAGAACGTACAACTAAACAGCTATTGTTTTTCTTTTGCATTTTTCAAATTCTAGGCAATCATTGACTCCCAGATTTCACAGACATACCCTTCATCAATAGCCTAAGGGTATGGGTTACCTTTTCCTGGTCTGCAGGGATGTTTGCAAATGAGATCCACTGCCTTTAAGAGATAAACTGGAGTACCAGTTGACGATGGAAATTCTTTCATCACAGTTCCCCATTTTGTTGGTTTCCAGGTGAAAGTATATTACACTTCCATTATTACATGGGAATAGTTCACTTCAAAAGTGAAAAATAATTTTAGGACTGGCAGTCTAAACAGGTGAATTTTTCTGTCGCTGGCTCTAGTGTTAAACTTTCTCTTTTTAAATATTGTCCTCCATATATATTTCCCAGTTAGTACTTTGTCAGCATGATAATTTGTGTAGTAGTAGAGGAACAATGTTAAGGTTCCGTGACACTTTCACGGGGACAAAGGTTTGAAGGTGGTTTTGGATTGTCTGAAAGGTACTAAACAAATTTGGCTTGGGTAACCCTCTTCAAAATGTCGGCAATTTTGGGCAGGGGTCAAAATGGGTTCTACAGGAGTCAAAGTTGAAAAAAGGTCTAATCGGTTCGAATCATAGATCAAATTACTTGTCATGTCAAGCAGAATCTAAAAAGGTATAGTTTGCCCTATCTGTGACCAACCATAAAGTCTCTATGACCAAAAATGTGGAAAGGTCAACGTAATTAGGGCAAAGTTCAAATTCTTAAATAGCCCAGTTTGACGGATTTTAATTTCTAAATATATGTTTTCTGGCATGACTAATTCAACTAAACTACTCTCTTAAACCCAAATGGTCATCATAACCTGCAAATTTAAAAATCATGCGTATGTACTTTAACATAGGCATATACAGCATCTGTATGTGCATGCAATCCTATGCATCTTATCTTGGAACTTGATTTTTGAAATTTCAAGTTTAAGATTACCTTTTTGGCTGGTTTAAGTTCCTTAGATGAATTAGTCATGCCAGAAAACATATATTTCAATATCAAAATCAATGAAATTGGGTGATTTAAGGATTTGAACTTTGTCCTAGTTGCGTTGACCTTTCCACATTTTTGGTCATAGAGACTTTATGGTTGGTCACAGATAGGGCAAACTATACCTTTTTAGATTCTGCTTGACATGACAAGTAATTTGATTTATGATTCGAACCGATTAGACAATTTTTCAACTTTGACCCCTGTAGAACCCATTTTGACCCCTGCTCAAAATTGCCGACATTTTGAAGAGGGTTACCCAAGCCAAATTTGTTTAGTATCTTTCAGACAATCCAAAACCACCTTCAAACCTTTGTCCTCGTGAAAGTGTCACGGAACCTTAACATTGTTCTTCTACTATAGGGGCTTCATTGAAAACAAAGTGTACTGATATTTTCAACAACTATTTTCTGTATTAAAGTGTCATTTTCAGAATATGATCTATTCATAGATGGGTTGATAACAGCTGATATCTAAAATTATTAGATGGCTTATACAGTTACGAAGATGTGATTGGTCCACAGCTCGTCACATGATACAGTTTGCGAGGATCGTAAATGTTATATTTTACCAGCTGGTTATATTGACCAACTGGTCAAATGAATGTATTTTTCAAATGTCTGGCGCCCTCTTACGGTTCAATACCACCCATGCGTGTGTGTGTTGTCTATGGACGAAGCTTCACCGTGCGTTGCAAACCGCTGAAAGTACCTTTCCCCCTTAAAAATTGACATAATTAGTCAAACTGATATTTACCTTCCATAAGGAAATAGAGAAAAAGTAACTGTCTTTCAGATTCATACAATTTTACTGACAGTAATGATTTGGTGTCATTTTTGTAACATCTGTCCATCTTTTTGGCCATCGGCGTAACTTTCAGCCAACATGATGAGACGCGCGTGACGTCACTACGTGTTGTGCAATCGATATTGCAATCGGTATCGTCTGCTAAACTGAGCTCGGTGTCGATTTTCTTTCTTCAACACCAACATCGAACTTGAAATCACCCACTATACGCGTAAGGCCATCTAATATAACAGATATCAACTGGTGGGGGGTGTAATGTAACAATCTTTGGACTGTCAGTGAGTTATACTTCCCCTCAGTGCTGCGTGCTTCGGGAAAATATGACTCCCTGACGGTCCAAAAAATGCTATATTACACCCTGTACCAGTCAATATCTGTCTATTATGTTGATCTGCAAGTACCCAATCTTTAAAAAGTAAAGGTATTTACAATCTACAATTTATGCAATTCAAGCGATAGAGACAAACCTTCATTTTCATCAAATCTAATTGTGGTGTTTATCACTATGTTGCCTATGGATCTGTTGTCCATTCAATTACTATCATGTATGTTCGATATCACAAGTTTGACAATTTTTTTACATGGGACTTCCAAAATGATAACAAGGGTATCTAAATACCAGGAAGAGACAACAGCAGACCTACCGGTCAAAGTGTGTGCTATGGCCGAGGTCTCCACGTCGTACAGATTTGCCGTTCTATCCCACGATGCTGTAACCAGCTGTTTCCCACCAGCCAACCAGTCAGCCGCTATCAAGACCCCCGAGTGGCCCTCCAACTGGAGCTGAGGCGACTTGACGTATATTATGTTTTCACTCTCTGCAGCAGCTATATGGGAAAAGACAGAAAAAATGTAAATTGCCATCTTAATCTCTCTTAGTCCCACAGATAGAATATTGTGTCTGTTATTGACATAGGGCTGTCAATGCTTTGGTCCAGAGAGGGTCAAATATGCACTTATACCCATTTATATGGCATGACAAAAGCGTAATGTACAGACATTTACTTCTGAAATATTAGACTTTTGTTAATAGGAATAAAGAAAAATAATATTTAAGGAAAATTGACATAAACAGAGGACACCTCTGAAGAATGAGACTTTGTTAATGAGAATAAGGACTTAAAAATAAAATTGTAAGAAGAAATTAACATACATTAAGGAGCACAAGAATTTTCAAAATCAATATTTTTAGTTATTTTAAGATAACAGAAGCAGTAATTCAGAGCAGGTTAGTGAGTTTAAAAGATATATTCGCTTTCTGTGGTCATCAATAGTCAAATCATTTACAGAATGAAATATCCAGAATTAAGAGAATTGTATTACTGTGGTCCCTTTGTTAGGAAATATTACAGTTGTTTAAACTGCAAATTAGTTAGAGTCATGAACTAAAACAGGATATTGAGTACGGATCTGAAAAATCTAATGGACACTTCTGGAAACTCTTACCCGAGCAGATAATGCTCAGGATGATGAAAATATAAACAAAGTTGTGTTTACTAGAAAAATATCAAGAATAATGACAAGAGTTAATGATAAACTAAAACTGCTCATTAGTCCCAAACACATAAAGAACGGTGAAATTGAAAAAAAGAATGAAAAGGAAATGTTTAATAGTTTAACTGCAAAAAAAAAGGCTGATTATACGCCTCATAGCATGGCTATTCAAAATGAAATTCACAAACCAATCATCAATGAAAGATAGTGAAAAATGTGAAAACGTGTTAGTGGTACATAGAATATTAGATATCACTACTGGAATTGGTAAGTATGTTCTCTATTTTTGCTAGCTACAGCACAGTTGTTACTCATTTTGACAAATAATTAGATTCACCAGGCAAACTTTTAAGTGTGAACTTAATGAAGAATTATGATACCCATCTGAATAGATGATTTCTCACACACATTTGTACTTCAAAAGTAATTTTTTTTTAATACCTCCACTAACTTAGTCATTGATTCATGGTCATCAGTACATTGTATATTACAAGGAATTTTTGAGATATTTAGAAGGACTATGTTTTGATACAGTATGCATTTATTTAGGGCAAGCACCATTATGAAAAACCCACAGCTTTTCAGTAAAAATGTCAGGGAATAAATGCCCAGCAAAAGTTGGGGGGGGGGGGGGTGGTATGGTGGAGGTACATGTAGATAGGGGTAGATAAGGCAAAAAATCACAGCGAAAGGATTTACCCACAAACAATGTCAAGTTACCCCACAAGGCCGTTGAAGACAATTTGAATTCAATATAACATACATTCTCCCTATACTCCATCCCATGATAACTTGTTCTTAGTCTCCAATGGGTTAAAAACTGAA
>JZLH01S0167928.1:0-10078 GCA_001188425.1 Eucidaris tribuloides | reverse complement strand
TTGGAAATAATAAAAATCAAATGAAATGAAAAATGTGAAGATTAATATAAATAAACACCTCTCATAGAGACTTGGGGTAAAATATTGAGTTTTGGTGAAAATCTGGACGGTTAAACTTCATCCTTTTTCAAATTGCTCAGGAGCAATTTCAAAAAATCCGCGACGTCAAACGTGCACATGCCGTTCCAAAATTGTCCGATCAGCCGTTAGCCAATGGTCGCGCGGGGGTTAGACATTTAAACCAATCACTGTGCGCTCCGCTGGTCTTGCGACGGTACACAGTAACCGCGATTCGCAGTTTGAGCAAAATTGAAACTCACGGAAAGAACAACATTCTGGTAACATATATTAGTTTTTCTCATAAAACAACAAATTCATGACGTATAGATCTCGGACTTTCAACACACCATTTGTAAGTACTAAACTACCGTTTGGTATTGATAATGAAGGGAAGTAATGGACTTGCACATCCCTGACACAATCTTTAATAGATTTAACATTGAATAGCTGATTAAACGTAATGACATTAGGCCGACGGTAATAATAATTCTTAACATACTTCTTACGCTCATCAATGAAAAGCGGACATACCAAAACATAATGAAATTCATCACCCTGAACTTCAAGGTTACACAACGAACATATTTCAAGAGGTTGATCAGGTAAATAACGACATTTAGCGACTGGCAGATTATGATTACCACATTCGCAAATTTGCATATAAGATAATTCTACTCTCCTACCTCTTAAATTTAACAAATATTTTTCTAAACGAAACTTCTTGTTTCGGAAATTCTTATATTATAAACACAAACGATTCCTCATTAACTTCCGTCATTCCAGTTTGACACTCTATATTCATTAATCTTACGGTACTCAACAGATAGCTTAACACAAGTCAGATTAAAAAGTTGCTTTCAATCCCAACAAGTTTGACATTCCACAATTGTCTAGGGATACTTTTAATTTTTAAGATCCATCTAGGAATGAAATCACAAATTAATTCATGAAGTTTTTCGCTACCAAACTGTAGAACGGTGTAGAAGTTTAGATTTTTTTAACCTTGGCTATCCTTGCCCAAATATTAACCAAATACGCAATCTCCACCTTACTACGAGGCAAATTTACACAAAGTTCGCCATAACACCATGACATTTGGCAGTGCCACGATTTCTAATTTTAAAGCAAGCTTTACAGAACAATTCCTATGAAATAACTCAATTACAATCTCAGGCCCCCTCCACCCCATCTTGGAAACCCCACACTCAACTACCATCCGGCTCAGGGGGGGGGGACATGTACGCTCTTCCACAACGGCCTGACTACGCACCGCGTCCCAGAAAAAGCGTTCGTAAAAGGGTCCCTTTATCCACGCACTCGGCTCGTCAGCTCGAGTCTATTTGGGCAAAAAGCACCGCTCCGTTCGCTCGCAATCGCCACTTAGGGTAGCCTTTTCTCACATGTCACGCCATTTAGGGATACTTATTTGGTTATGTAGATTATGCCATTTAGGGGTGCAAATTTTTTGTAGATCTAATAACATCTCCAACATGAAAATTTGATAATTAGGAGAATTATTTATGAATTGTTAAGTGAACCTCTTCATGTTGCTCAATGTACAATAATGTTTTAGATGAGAAGGACACTTGGGTGGGGTATCAAATTAGTTGATTTCACTGTTTACGCCACTTAGGGTATCAAATTAGTGGATTCCCTGTTCACGCCACTAAGGGTATCAGAATAAGTGGATTTCCTGGGAGTCACGCCACTTAGGGTAGCTTTTCTGATGTGTTACGCCATTTAGGGTTGCAAATTTGGTTATATAGGTTACGCCGTTTAGGGTGCATTTCTGAGGTTGTTGGACACGGGTGGGAGACAGACCGTGTGGAGAGCGACCCCCTCCCCCCGGGTCTACCATACAATAAAATCGGAACAACAAGCTGTTCAAAAAGCTCACACTGAATATCCACAGGTAAGCACAATTTCTTTGCTTTTGCAAATTAAAGCAAGCATAGCTCTCCTCGCTTGATTTACCTGTTTATTGATAGCTTTATTAAAGGAACCATTATAATTGAAAGTAGTTCCGAGGTATATATAATCATCAACAACATTGAGGGTACTATCACCAAAAATAAATTCGGGGTATCTACGCACTTTTCCACGAGAAAAAATGACAATCTTTGTTTTAGTTGTGTTAACAGACAATTTCCAAAGCTCACAATACTGGTGTACAGCTGATAAAGCAGTTTGCAGTTCATCAGCAAACTCAGCCATAACAATCGTATCGTCCGCATAAAGTAACACATAAAGACGTAAAAATACTTCAATGTCGTCATTACTGAGATTTTTCCTAATCTCTGAAGCACACATATCAAGACCCTTATAACACCTACTAACAAAATATTCAAAATCATTCAAATACATTGCAAACAGTAAAGGAGACAAATTTTCTCCCTGCCTAACTCCTACATTACAAGCAAAAGAATTGGACAAGTTGTAACCAAGCTTTATACAAGATTTTGCATTTAGATACATATTCTAAACAACCCTAATGATGTTACCGTTAATACCATTAGAAACGAGTTTATACCACAGGGATGACCTATCAATTAAATCGAAAGCTTTCCGATAGTCTATAAACGCACAATAAATTCTCTTACCACGATGTAAATATAAATCAATTAAACCGTGTAAAGTGAAAATATGATCCATTGTGCTATAACTTCCTCTAAATCCAGCTTGTTCTTCACCAATAATCCCAGCACAATTCAAAAATTCAGTAAGTCTAGTATTAATGCAAGTAAATAATTTTCCTAAACAACTTAAGAGTGTAATACCCCTATAATTGTCTGGGTCGTCAATTGAGCCTTTGTTTTTATAAGAAGCCTTGGTGAGCAAAAGGTGTTCATTACCCCCAAATGGGTTTGCTAAACTGGTTCTGATATTATTACAAAATTAATTTGAAGTAAACCGTATGGGGAATACAATAACAGTCGGCCAGAGACTAGATAAGGTGGATCAGCAAAGCTGAAATGAGATTAGATCAGATCAGTTAATCCTTTGCACAGGAATGTTGCAATTTTGCACATTGGTACAATTAAATTCAACAATCGTAATAATTACCTTTTTCTACTACGTTTGTACTAGAAAGCTAACAAATGGCCATAACACTGGAGCAACATGTACTCGTGTACGTAGAATAATTGCTAGCATCAATGGTGCAATAAGGAAAGAATATTTAAAGAAAATATCAAAATTACAATAATCATTATCATTCACTCCGAATTAATTCAGCGTGAAATAAATTGAATGTTGAGTGGTACTTACTTGAGTGGAGAGATGTCATTAAGCCGACGATAGCTATATAAGAGAAGACAATCATCCTGGCACTACTTGGTGGTCTCCATCCCCCTTCTGTGTCTTACGGTTTAGCAGCTTTAGTGACACTGATATATGTTTCATTTGTATATGGTATTAAATGAGCGCTAAATTGCGATAGATTTCGGTCAAAGTCCTTCAGGGAAACAACTAACACTAAAGACAATATATATCCAATAACCTGGTTGAAAGTCCTACGCCGAGTGATAATCGTTATCAGCCATGTGACTGCACCCATGTGAATAACGTTTACCTTGCACTTGGCGAGACAAATCTGAATTTTTCTATTGAATGTTCGAAAGAGTCATTTTATGATGTAAGAAGAAAATACCTATACGACGTTTTGTGTACTTAGGCAATGTGGGGTCTAGAATCCCCAATAGTTTGCTAAATAAAGAAAAATAAACATGTTTTGTCAGACCTGTATCCTATGTAAAAATATTTCCCGAAAGCACAAAAAGTAATATTTTTAACCCCACTTGCATCGTTGTTGCCATTTCGGTAACATCTGGGGCTAAAATTACCGTATTTATCACTTTTGTAAAAGAAAAACAGCCAGAAATTATTCAGAAACGTATTTTAAGGCAATTTTCTCAAATCCATCAAATGTGAAAGTGTTTGCTGAACACCCCCTCCCGAAAAACGTCTACTAACTCACTTCGTGTGAGCCATAAAACTAATAGTCTGAATTTCAGACCTCCCCTGCGAAGCAGGGGCCATCCGCGGAGCGGATGGCTTCCAGAATAATGGTCTGGCAGTCAGACTATAAAACTAACTGTTATTTGCATTTTGATTTACATGGTAGTTAAAAAAAACTCACCCCACAAAACAAAGTAGGGCATCTCTGACAGAAAAAAAACAACAACACAAACTTATTAGGGCCGTCATGAGACCATTTCCTCATCGACTAAGCACCGTCGAAGTGCTCTATGGTTTTATCATCTTTACTGTGAGTTATACGAGTTATACCTATAGATGAGGTATAGCTCATATAACCTTAACGCCTTATTAACCCTTTGGATGCTATAATGTAAAATATAGCCGAAAATCCCGGGGTCCCCCCCCCCCGAGATTTTTCATTAATTAATCTAAAAAAAACTAAAGACATTCAGAATCTATTATTGCAGGGTTATGACTTAGGGGCATAAAGCTTTCAAATAAAAACAAAATCCCCAAAACTAAACTTGGGCTTTAATAGTGGCGAACTATGAGCCAATGCTATCAGCAGGTGATTGCGGTGATGAAACGGACTCGAAACCTTACAACCTGCTGCTTTGATTGCGATAAAAGAAACCCAGTCTTGTCACCATTTATTATTTTTTGTTTTGGATAATTACATTGGATCAAAATTCTACTGTCGCTGATGCAAGCCTGATTTTGGGCAATCCAATCATCAATTTGAGCTTGCACGAGAGGACATGAGAAGAACAACTGTGCATCTCCGCCTATTATATGGAAATTTAAATGGTGATCTCATGAGGTGGTAAAGTGAAAACTTTGACAGCTATGGACCAAGTAAAAAAAAATGGTGGCTAAGTTTTTTCCCGACGTCGAAGAAGAAGAAATAAGAGTGAGAAAGAAAGGAGAGAACCTTAGGTGAAAAAAGGTGACAAGATGAAGAAAAGAAAACAAGAATTATAATAAGAAGAAGGCGAAAGAAGAGGTGTAGGAAGAAGGATAAGAGAAGATGAAGCAGGAGGGGAAGAAGACGTCAGGAAGAAAAAAAGCGAAAAGGAAACATAGAGAAGAAGAGCATAAAAAAAGAAAATAAGAAGATAAAGAAAGGAAGATAAGGAAGGGGAAAAAGTGCGAAAAGGATAAAGAAAAGAAAAGAGGAGGGGACAAACGAAGAGAACAAGGAGACGAAGAAGAGGAAGCAGAAATTGTAGTAGTAATATAGTAGTAGTAGTAGTAGTAGTAGTAGTAGTAGTAGTAAAGGTAGTAGTAGTAGTAGTGGTGGTAGTAATAGTAGTAGAAGTAGTAGTAGTAGTAGTAGTAGTAATAGTAGTAGTAGTAGTAGCAGTAGTAATAGTAGTAGTAGTAGTAGTAGTAGTAGTAGTGGTAGTAATAGTAGTAGTAGTAGTAGTAGTAGTAGTAGTAGTAGAAGAAGTAGTAGTAGTAATAGAAGTAGTAGCACTACTAGTAGTAGAAGAGTAGTAGTAATAATAGTAGTAATAGTAGTAGTAGTAGTAGTAGTAGTAGTACTTGTCCGTCCCAACGAAACATAAAACATTTGAGTATTAAAGTCTGAGTGTAATGACTTCCACAGCGCCCGTGCTGCAGATCGAGTGTACAATTCTGATTTTACAACCTCGACATGCCAAAATCTTTTATTTTGCGTGTTAATCGCTCTTATCTATCTCTCAAGATTTTTTTTCGTTTGCTTTTGTCATGTTTGCTTCGTTGAACTCTGTTTACTTCAGATGAGTTTGCTATCCTCAAACGAACTGTTCTAAATGTCAGAAGTGATATTTATTACAAAAGATTTTACTAAGATTATCTGATTAATCACCTGTTCAAGACGATAACGTATGATGCTGTCTCTATAGCAAACATATAGATTTATTTGCAGTGAACTATGTTCCATATAGGATTTCATAAGCGATTAATTACGCACTAAACTTTGCAACCGATTGTCTTTATTCGTGTAAGAGAAAACCATTCTTCTCACCATCCAGTTTTGGATAACATTCTTGCATCCTATTTCTTATGATGCATGCCTCATGCCGGACGATCATAATATGAATTTTAGCTTGCTCAGGAGGGCATGAGAAGTATTATTTAATTATAATTGCTGTTTTGTAGTCTAAAGAAATATATTAAAGGTTAGTGACATGATTGGGAACACTTGGGAAAATGCCTCAAGAACCAAATGAGTTGAAATATATACCAACTATACACCAGCTGGAGTGGATCTCCCATCTGGAAGAATTTGTCTATAATATTTTTACTTAAGGAGAATCAAGCATAAACATTAATTTTATCGGGGCATGATAAAAATAGGATCCATAGAGAGCCACACAGCAGGTTTGCCTGTCACGGGGGATATTGACATTAGTTATTTTAGAATGAGTCAGCGTTTGAGTACAAGATTTTCACAGGAGAATCTTTGCAACTTTTTTTTATTCGAGGGTAGTTTCAGTCCAAGTTGTGGACTATCCGCCAACACGTCATTTACCTTTAGTGATTTTACAGTCTTTGACCAAATAAATTCGACCTATACTGATGTAAGTCGAGTTATCCATTGAAGAAAACCGCGTCATAATAAACCATTTCCATTCTATATTAACCGGCACCATTATGGGATGTAGATTGCAAACTAGATACAAACGTCTTTTGAATAACATAGTCATCAAAATTTTCCACATAAATGCAACTAAAGCTGTATTGGTGTTCTTCTTAGAAATAAGGTTAAAGAGAAAAATATTGAACATAGTCTAATTGAACAGTAAAACAAACAATAACAAAAAACAAACAGATCAAGCATGAGAAGCATGACCGACCGTATTAATCACGTTCGTAAAACAAAAACAATATGAACTTATCAGAACAGTATTTAAAGACAATTACAAATCCATCCAATGAGAAAGAGTTTATTGAACAACCTCTCCCGAAAAAAAATCTACTAACTCACTCTGAGTCAACCATATAGTCGATTTTGTTGCCAAAAACGAATTGTTATTTGCATATTGGTTTACGTGGTAGTTAAAAAAAACTCACCCTACGAAACAAAGTAGGGTATCACTGAAAGAAAAACTTATTGGGGCTGTCATTAGAACATTTCCTCAAAGCCCAGTCGAACTGCTCTATGGTTTCTTCATCTTTACAGACCATACGTGGGTCATGAATCTTGCCTCCAATAAAATCTTTCAGTCTATCTACCAATTTCTCCGAGTACTTTATTTATTTTTATTTATTTACGTGTGAGGATATAGTTCCAAATATTATGCAAACAAAGTAACCAAAGATGAAACTGATAAACAGGTCATATTTGCACAAACCCAATGTATAGTATCCAATCCAAGCATTAATTTTAGCTTGCACGACTGGATCTGACAATAATTACTGTGCATCCCTGCATTTTTGGCTATTATAGGGAAATTTAAATAACACTACTTGGCGATCTTATGTGGCGAGAAAGTAAAGATTTTCATAGTTGTGGACCAAGGTATGAGCTCCTGGAAGAGTAGCTGAGAACAGGGACGGCGTCACGGGGGTGGGGGGGGGGTGGTGGCGCCCGTGTTCTTTCAAAGTAATGAAAATAACGGGGATTTTACTGTTGTTTGACAATTTCGCCCCTATTGTTGTTCGTTGGGGAGAATCTAGTGTACAGCGTTGACATGCTTAAATGCTTTATTTTGCGTGCTAATTGCGCTTATCTATTTCTCAAGAAACTTATTCTTTGGTGTTCTTTTACCATGTTTGCGTTGTTGAACTCTGATCACTCCAGATGAGTTTGTCATCCTCGAACGAACTGTTCGAGTGCTCGAACAATAGAGTTAGACAAACTGATATCTGATTAATCACCCTTTCAAGCCAGTAACATAATTATCTCTATAGCAAACAAAAATACAGATTTATTTGCAGTGAACTATGTTCCATATAGGATTTCATAAGCGATTGATTACGCACTAAACTTTGCAACCGATTGTCTTGATTCGTGTAAGAGAAACCCATTCTTGTCACCATTCAGTTATGGATAACGTTCTTCCATGCTATTTCTTATGATGCCTCATGCCAGACGATCACAACATGAATTTTGACTTGCACGGGACATGAGAAGTATTATTTGATTATCATTGCACTTTATAGCTCAGTAAGTCTCGAGAAACATGTATAACTTTACAGTCTTTGACCAAATAAATTCGACATACTGCATGTAGGTCAATTAAGTTATTAATTGAAGATAACCAGGTGATAATAAATCGTTTCCATGCTACGTTAATTGGCAACATAATGAGATGTAGATTGCAAATTAGATACAAACGTCTTTTGAATAACATATAAATATTTTACATAAATACAACGCAAGCTGTATTGTTGTCCTTCTTACCATTTAGAAATAAAATTATTGTACATACTCTAAACAATCAGTAACAAACAAGTCAAGCATGAGACGCAAATGTTAAAGTAAGTGACCGTATTTATCACTTTATAAAACAAAAACAATAAGAACTTAAACAATTTTGTCGAATCCATCCAATGAGAAAGAGTTTATTGAACACCCTCTCCCGCAAAAAAAATGTACTAACTCATTACGTGTTAACCATATAGTCGATTTTGTTGCCAAAAACTAATTGTTATTTGCATTTTGGTTTACGTGGTAGTTGAAAAAAAAAATCTCATCCTACGAAACAAAGTAGGGTATCTCTGAAAAAAAAACTTACTAGGGCCGTCATCAGACCATTTCCTCATCGACAAAGGGGAATATAGTCATTAGCTAATCTAGCGAATTTACTCGCTAAGTACTCGCAGCACTACTATATACTGGTAGCAGTTAGTGGCTAGCAATTTTTGGTCTTATATATGACAAGGTTCAAAATCTTACCACCATTTGACTGACAAAAGTGTGAAAAAATATTTAAGGGGGAAAATTACATGTTAAAAAAAGAATTTAGGTCATTTGTAGGGTAAAAATAAATGTATTTTCAGTTTTTGAAATCCAGAACCTGTATCTCTCATACTTTTTGAGGAAAAATCAGATTTATGGCCATTTTTGGCCAAAAAGGGCCATTTTGGGGTGACAAAAATTTTCACCAGCAACTTTAAAATGGTTGTAGTGTTCACAAAATAGGATTAATCTCACCTTTTTTGTTTATTTACATTAGTTCATAGCATATTCTTTCCAGTGAGACTGTATTTGCTGTAATTTACCACATACTTTAACATGTGGTAACCCAAACAAATTACCCTTTGCTGTGACAAATGATACCCCGAAAAAGCCCATTTTCAGAGTGATGCGCCTTTTGAACCCCTATAACATCTGACAGGAAGGGGCTAGAAGGCTGAATTTCCCCTCGTTTTATGGAGAATTTAATTAGTTTCGAGCTTATTGGGATTTGATTTTACCTATAAATTTAAAAACTGGAGAAAAATGCAAAAATGCTACCCCCACCCCAAAGTGTGAAAAAAATCAGGCCATTTGTTAAAAAAAATATTTTAGGAAAACCAATCACGCCACAGGCGTGAAAATTTAATCAATTATGCTCAATATACTTCCCCATAAGTGATTAGATTTCTGATACAGTAGCCCTCATACTTTTTTCAAAATATTTTTTTTTAACAATTTCAAATTACTGATTTTGGACCCAAATATCAAAAACACACCCTGTACAATCTACTAAAACTACCCACCTGTTCTTCTGAATACATTTGGAATGCCAAAAATGCAATATGCATGCATTAGTTGTTGCTATATCTGGCAAGCCTCCAGCCAGCTGTCAGGTTGCTAAGAGCAACCTTTGTCAGACAGAATGGTATGCATAAAATGCGTATACTATGAAACTGGTCTAAAGGCAACATGTGCCCTAGTCTGGCTTCCAGACATTTACATGTACATTAACCTGTCTCTATATTGATAAGGAAACTACTATCTTCGGTCACTGCTTTGAATAATACAAGAGTTTTGATTAAAGGCAAAGTAAGTATGTCCGGGGGTAAAACAGTCGGAGAGTGAGTGTACTATGGAGGTCAAAAAAGT
>JZLH01S0167888.1:8481-19399 GCA_001188425.1 Eucidaris tribuloides | reverse complement strand
TGTGTGTGTGTGTGTGTGTGTGTGTGTGTGAGATGTGTGTGTGTGTGTGTGTGTGTGTGTGTGTGTGTGTGTGTGTGTGTGGTGTGTGTGTGTGTGTGATGTGTGTGTAGTGTGTGTGTGTGTGTGTGTTGTGTGTGTGTGTGTGTGTGGTAACTAGATTCAATCAAGAAAATCAAGAAAACAGCTTAGTTTGAGTATAATTTCAAAAATTATCTAAAACGAAAATATTCAAAATGGCAAGTAATGATGTCATAGTCATATCAATTCAAATGTGTGGATTTATTATAGCAGTTGGCGAAGTAATTGTGATCAAGGCGCTATCACAAATTATCTCAGATGGTGTCTTGTCAATTGTAAGAATATTCAATTGTAGGTCGGTAACAGTTAAGAAATACACAGTATAAGGTTGATGGAGAGAGATTTTCATCAAAATTTCACATATCATTGTTCCAGGTGAGAGTAAACTAAAACTTGCATTATACTAGTGGGACTAATTTATTCATCTGCATAAAGTTGAGAGGATTGGCAGTTTGAATACGACTGAAGCGTCGAACTCAGTTGCTGCAGTGTGAATGGATAAGGTCACATAATTGATTTCTGTGTTAGTATAGAAGAAAAGAATTGTCAAGTGAGGGATTAGTGTAAGGGACAGAATTTTACAAGTGAATAAAAAGTGTTTAGAGTTGTTTTCAAATATGCTCATCCGTAGCTATAGTTGACTTTTTAGAATAGTCAATTGTTCACGAAGAGTGTTTGAAAAGAGAGTTGATATTAAATGTTGTTGTTCATAGACATGTAATCAACCAGTACTGTTTATTCTGTTTAATCTGAGTTTTTCTCAAAATTAGATATTATATACTACATGAAAGACTTCTTCTTCTTAAGAAATATTCGGGATGTAGTATCGGGATGTAGCATATGGGGCTGGGGGGCAAACGTGCCAAATAATTTGTGTGCCCCCAGGTGGCCATAAAAGGCAAAATTATTATGAAGGAAGTTATCAAAAAAAAAAAGGGGGGGGGTGTGTGAATATCAACTTTTAAAGACGAGTTGCTGCGGGAAAATTTTTGGATTGTGAATTGGAGTAAAAGAAACACATACTGTTTACGAAGGTATTAGAGCGTTGACTATTATGTGTGTTGATACTAAGGCAAAGTAATAACACAGTATGTTTATTCTCTTAAAAATATGAGTAATATTTTCTCAAAATGTAGATATATCATATGATAGTGAAGACTTCCATTCCTTCTTAAGAATATTCGAGAATGTCAGCTTATCAGAGGTGTAAGGCTAATAGAGGGGCCGATGGGGGGCAGGTGCCCACAAAATTTCGTGTGCGCCAGGTGCCCCAAAGAAATTATGAAGAAGCAAAAAAAAGGGGGGATGGTGTCATATCACTTTTTCGACGACGAAGTGAGCACTGACGGAGCAAATTTGGAACTTGTGAATTGGAGTAAATCAAAATTATTCGCACAGGACGAACCCCTCCGCGGCGTTGTTTTCGCGGCCGGCGTGACGGGAAAATATGACTGGGATTTAAAAATAATACTAATTTTCGTCACTACCTCCCCCCGCTCCCCTGCTGAGTCGAGGTATTCGACGACTGGTGTGACGGAAAAATTTTGGACCGGGTTTGGAGGGGAAAAAATCGATCCTACCCGCTTCCCGCCCACCCGCTGAGCGACTTTTCGGCGGATGGCGTGACGGAAAAAATAGACCTAAGGATTTGGTGCGCACCTAAAATTCAAGGCCGGCCCTCCGCACCTGTTTGCAAATAATGCGTGTACTTTAAATGATATGGAATCCCATACGCAACTGTCTTCGGAGTTGTGTATCGATAATCAATGTGATTTGGGGACACGGTGACAAGATTTAAATATTATTTAATAACATAATTAAAATAACATTTAAAGTCTGTACGTACTAACACGACTATAAAATTATATGACTTAAACGTGTGTTGATAAAAAAGATAAAAACATGCATCATCAGAAGTTTGCTGATGTTGTCAGCGAACTTCTCAATATTTTCTTCATTAAAAAATCTTAAGATGTTTTTATCTGGGTCTGCAGTAAATAAAATTATCTGCTTCATGTCGACAAGGAACATCAAGGTATGGCAAACCAAGAGAACATGATCAATAGAGTGTTTGTAGATAATAACTGGTATGGGGTCCATCTTTTTTAAGATAATTCTTTCGTTGTATTGGAAAATTATAAAAGCATATTACGTCCAGGGAGCGCTGAGCAATTTGAAATCTGCATGAACTTAGAGGATACACAAGAAGTTTATAAAAGATTCCAGCGTAAGGGTACGTCAAACTAAAAAACTGAAGTACAACAGAGTTTTTTTTTGTCAGTTTATGATCAAAGAGGAATATGACAATAACATTAAATTGAGAATTTTTGAAATAAAGCATATTGAATTAAATTTGAGCATAATTTAATGTATGCATCGTGACATGGATAAACTTTGTGGTAAAAGAGGGTTTTGGGTATAAATCACAAACTGAGAGAAATAAATTGAAGGTGATTCATAGCATATTGTTTTTCCTTGGCAATTGTTAGGTAGCTATTCGAGTAAGCTTTGATAAACTTAAAAAATTCACTGTTTTTCGTGATTTCCCCAGATCTCATATGAAACACGTGGCTTGAAATATGTCACGACAGTTTATACAAAAGATTTGAGTCACTTAATCAATGACATCTGTATTCAACAGCGTGCTTGCTCCATTCCTTTGCCAAGTTTGACTGAATGTTGTCTAGTCGGCCGGCGGATTCCCTACTCGTTACAAGATGCAATTCGCCGAAAGAGTGATTCCCCTCCCGCAACTCGCGGGTGGGTACTCCCTCACACTTACCTCTAAAGATTCGAATACACTGATAATTAGGCTGATTCCCCATGACAATAATACGTGGGTGAGATCTGATGTGAATGCTAACGACAGGATTGAGAGAGATCGTCATTGGGGATGGACTGAAAGGAACAATCGCTATAACCACAGTAATGGCGGATATTATTCGTTGCCGGTAAGTGCGAGATTATAGTGCAGGAACTATTAGAACAGACAAAAGACAAAAAAGAAAAACCAGCCACTTTTATCTAATTTATATATTTATTTATTCATTTACTTATTTATTTATTTATTTATTTATTTATTTATTTATTTATTTATTTATTTATTTATTTATTTATTTATTTATTTATATATTTATTTATTTATTTATTTATTTATTTATTTATTTACTTATTAGATATTGTGTTTATGTGTAATTCAATTATTTATGAACCGTCACCACATTACCCTCATAAAGTCGCGTAACTAAAAGGTAAGGGAAGTGCCAATTAAATATCGTAATTATGATATAAAGTTTGAAAGTGAAGTGTCCTAAAAAAATCGAAAGTTTTATGACCTTCACATGTTGCAAAAGTTAGAATACTTACATATTTCACCCGAAGTACATTTCTTTCTATGTTTATGTATCATAAAATGTGCGACTTTATCATGATATCGTGGTGACGGGTCACATTTACTTATTGATTGATTGATTGATTGATTGATTGATTGATTGATTGATTGATTGATTGATTGATTGATTGATTGATTGATTGATTGATTGATTGGTTGGTTGGTTGATTGATTGATTGATTGATTTATTGATTGATTGATTGATCGATTGATCGATCGATCTTGATCGATCGATCTATTACTCGATTGATCTATAAATCGATTGATTGATCTGCTTGGTTGGTTGATTGGTTGATTTATTGATTAATTGATTAAGCGCTTCACTGCTTCATTGAATAATTGATTGAGTAACAAATTTCGATAACCACATCCAATCATTATGAGCGGGAAATTTGATACACTTGGCAATATAATTACACAAATTTCATACTAATCTCAATGCCGCATCTTCTCATGTAGAGAAGTGAACTTCATCGTACCACATCGGCAGTATATCATTTGATATTAATCACTGACTCATTCAAGAATTACCAGAAATGTTATCTAACCTATTGTCATGGCAACAAGAGGATATATATTAACTCCTAAAATGAGGTCAATTATGCTGTGTTTGCTGAGAGGAAGTTTTAGAAAATGGGTTATTGGGATAAGAGTATTATTAGAAATAACGTAAATATCGACACAAAGAATTTTCTTTATTTTGAGGAACACCGAAGTGAATAACGGGATGACTTAAGATTAACTGAAGTAACCGAACACCAGCATACGTGCCATACACTGCTTCTCTTACACCTTGCAATTCGCATGCAAGTTGCATTATGGTATCGAGTTTCAAGGCAGATATGAGCGTTATCTTCAGTCTCCGGTTTAAAGCCTGAACTTCCGAAATTTAGCAAAATCTTTGTACAATATGTAACATGAGTATGGTCTGTATCATGATATGGGTATTAAAAAATGGCCTGAAAAAAAAGGAAAGAAAAATGACAAAGCTAGGATACTGAACGAAAGTCTCGCGTATAGCGCATTATAATATATGCAAATATTTATTAATTAATTAATTTATTATTTATTTATTTATTTATTCATTCCTTCATTCATTTCGTTGTAAGAGTTGGATTTAGCATACAAATACACAAATATCATAGATATATAGATATTAGGACCATAATTATCAGAAAGCATGTAATTTATCACAAGAGCAATATGTTATGTATACATAAAAAATATTAAAACTATTAGGAGACAATGTATTTGACATAGGAGTACAAAAATGGACTACTAGAGAGGATAGTGGCTTGAAAGAAGACAAAGTATAAAAGAAGAATAAAGGGATGATATAAGCATAATACGTGTAAGTGGCATTATCACAATGATCTCAAAAATTATAAATCAACAATATATAGTAAACTAAGATTTGTAAACATACGGAAGGGGTACAGACGTTTCTCTACGCACAATTCTCATCCCCGAGACAATCAAATAGAAATAAAAATATCAGAATTATGGCGAAGCGATCAAAATAACATCGTGAGTAAATATAACGCGACATGTATGTCAGTTCAAACAGTTATGATTGACAAAAAGTACATTTTAAGTAAAAGTGACATTGATTGATTTGTATAGTGCACGACTAGTTCACCAGTAACTTTGGGGCCATATCCCCCAATCCATGGGGCTCCCGGAAGCAGGAATCAACGAAATGCTCACAGGAATTAGAATTAAGTTGACCTGATTTACGTCCTTTAAAACGGGAAAGTATATGTACATATCGAAATCATTGTTGACGATCTAACAATAAAACATTTCCTTATAGTTAATACAAATACATCACAATGTTTAGGCAAATATAATTCATCCATTCATCCACCTACCCATTCACTCACTCATCATCTGTTTATTTTTTATTCATCTTCATTATTATTACTTATCAATCAATTTATTTATTTATTTATTTATTTATTTATTTATTTATTTATTTATTTATTTATTTATTTATTTATTTATTTATTTATTTATTTATCTATTTATTTATTAAATCATCTATTTATTTATACTTATTCATATCTTTTAGTTTTTCTTACGTAATTATGTTTCACATTGATTACATTTCTTTTAATGCCCAGCAAATTACTCATTCAACTTCAGTTATAAAAAGTTCTTATTATTCTATCCAGCAAAATTTTCAGTAAATCATAAACATAAGTATGTTGTAACATAAGTATGAATATAAGTAAAAATAAAAACTGCGCTGTAATAACAGAGATAAACGCAATTTGCACAAAAAGACCGATTAATTGTAACTGTTGTGAAACACTGTTTGCAAGTAATGTATATTCCATTTATTCGCTTATTTATTCATTATTTATTTGTTTATATATTTATTCATTTAATTGTTTATTTATTTATTTATTTATCTATCTATCTATCTATTTAGTACTCGAACAACGATTATATATCACAAATCGCAGGTGCTTCTCTCTTTCTCTCTCCCTTCTTTCCCCTCTCTATCAATTTCACACGTACATAAAGTTCCATCACGATATTTTAACATTTCTTCTGACAAAACAGTGCATCTGACACCGACAAAGAAATTCGTATTCTAAAAACAAAAAGTCGGAGGTACGACAAATAATGTGTAAGCGGTTTTACGATCGTTTTCAAGGATAGCGAGCGCGTCTGCGTGTGCTATTTTACGTAATCAAGCAAATAATTAATTCTTTCCTAATTACTCTATTACTTTAATGGGCGTAGAACACGGTGCAATTTATGTCAATCCGTATACTCGTGTGTTGTCGATTTAGTCGCAATGTGACACGCGTGGCGCTGGCCTTTGTTAAAGCCCGGGTGACTGACTTGTACAATTGAAGAGCTTCGTTCCAAAAGGCGCTAAATCCACTTTTAGTAACTTCGGAGAAAACTGCATTTCTTTGACCGAGTTTGTACACGCGTCTATGAAAAAATAAAACTATAACTCGAGATATTTCGTACTTATATATAATTTGACTTCCAGTTTTGTACTGTAACAAGATAAGGAGGTATCACATGTGCTGATGTTAATAACTCATTTTTGGTGAAAATTGATTTAGTGCCTTTTGGAACTAAAGTCTTCAATTGTAGAAATCCTAGCCTGGTCAACACCCATCATCCTGGGTCGAGTTGACATAAATAATTCATTACTTGCCGTAGTTAACGCCCTTACTAATATTATTCAGCTTTCCGTCAACTTGAACTTAAAGGGAACTATCACTCAAATACATGCCGTAGAGGTTTTACAGGGCAATGGCATGATTGAGAGAAGTATAAATAAAAAATTATTTGTGGCATTCATTTATACAAGTAATGAATTCAGGGGCGGAGCTACAGGAGGGGGGTGGGCAGGAGGGGGGCTCCCCATATTTTTAAAGCCACTGGCTAACATTTTATGAAGTTAAAAAAATGTGAGCTACATAATCCTCCGCCCTCCAAGTGTCTTTGACAATTTCTAAAAATGAATCCCTGAAAATAAATTGTATTTCAAAATGATTATTTAGTGCTTTAAAATAGTGAAAATCGTAAGTTGACCGGATTCACCTGCTCATTTCCTCCCATAGACTTACCGTGTGTGGATCTAGGCTATTTTTTACTCGCCCCGAGTATTGTTTATTCATCCATATCTTGCCAGTGATGGCAGCATAAATTTCCAAACTTTTGTATACTAGGGTGTTTATTTGTCCATTCCAACACTACTCTGTAGCTCAGATAGCAAAGTTTGACAATTTTTTTATTTGAAGCTCCCCAATGTTAGTCTATTACTTTAAAGTAATTAAAATAACGGGTATTTTAACTTTTTTTAAAAAAAAATTGAGAATCCCCCCCCCCTCTATTGTTCATGTGTCTAGTGAAAAGAATTGCTTTGGTTTTCGTCGGCCCCCTGTCCCCCGCTTTTCATGAAGTTTGGCGTGTAATTTGGTAGGTTAAAAAAAATGTTGGCCATTTTTTTTTGGGGGGGGCAGGTGGGCAAAAAAATGGTTTTGGCCGTCATCGGCCCCCTGCTCTCCGCTTGTCGGATGATGTTTGGCTTGTTATGGCGGGCAAAAAAGGTTTTGGTAGTGGCAGGTATGTTATTTATTTATTTATTTTTTTGGCAGGCAAAATTTTCCCAACAGATTTTCGCCCCTCCTAACAGTTTACCCCGGCGCCGCTCCTGACTGCATTAAATAGAAGTTCAACCCTTAGAAGGCTCAGATAGTAATTGCATAACAAAGGGGAAATTTTTGAACTTGAAATTTTCACAGCAGAAACCTTACTTTCTTGTATCCCTAATTGAGGACTTCGACAAATCTTGCCATTTCTCCTTAATTCTTCCAGTACCACATCCACAAAATCATATTCAAACTCTATGGAGTTTGTCACCATGGTACTGGGAGCGTTAACTGACATGACTTTAGAATGTGCATAGTGTGTTACATAACTCGATGTTGCAGAATGATATCAATAAATCAAACCAATCATCATAGGAAGTTATATCAACAATATTTTGGATATCACACTAATCTAATGATAATAATAATAATAATAATAATAATAATAATAATAATAATAATAATTATCATCATCATCATCATCATCATCATCATTATTATTGGTCACCTTATTTGCTCGTCTGCCAGTTTGTTTTGAATACAGTCTTATAAATTATTCATATTGTGCAACGAAGTATGCATCCTACGTTACAATGGTTGCCACAATCCATGATCCTTGGCCGTTGAGGGTTCTCACGTAATCATTACCTGCCAACCGGTACGATTTTTCCAGGGCGGTTCTGTTCTTGTTAACAGTTTACGGGCGGTGCCTGTCAACAACAAAAACGTAGATTATAATAAGAATAGAACATGAATGACAAAAAATAAATGAAACCAATGCCTTGGTTACTGCAGTGATTTTAATACAATGCCCAAATTGTAATGGAAATGCGCGTTTACATTCAGTGTAAGTGACGGAACAAAAGGTATTTTTATTCATTGTTTTCCAGAAGAAATCTTGTTTCAGCTGTTTCAAATATTTTTCTCATTCGCACTCTAATTCATTTTTTGATTATGTAACCTTTTTTTTTATTGTTTACCGTACCGCCCTAGTAACTGTGATGGGATCATAACTGCCCTGGAGGGATCGTACTGGTTGGCCAGGTATGCAGTAATGTCACGATGGCAGATGTGAAGCTGTGGTGCGTCCGTGCATATTGATCAATCAATTGTTTGTGCGCGTGTTTTTCCCCTCCATCGGTGACTGCCTGTGAGCCGCTCTCTTACACATGAAGTTCATTGTATTTGCTATCCATTCTACTTCCAAGATAATATTTAGTTAATTATTTATTTATGTTATTATTATTTAACCTAATATTTTACCGTGTCCCATATTAAAAATCGACATATTATTTTTCAATTCAGTTTGGAGACTCTATAAATTACAGTTTTACTTTTTATTAGGTTCCTCCATATTTTTTCACACTTGTTATTTAGTTTAGTCAGTCGACCAAATTTAAAGCACGCATCGGATGTAAGTAAACACGCCTTATTTTGTTTGATATTTATTTGTCCTTAATTACATTAAAGTAAATGTGCACGTAAACAGATGCACTCCTGATTACCTTATATTTTTTATGTATTAGTAGTCATCAATTCAAATATTCTGTCGTATTTATTATCGCTGTTAAATTGCTTCAAATGAATTGGAATATGGAGTTTAAAGAAAAAATCATTTATGTTGTGATCTCATATTGTTTTATGTGTTATATGTAAAAATGTTGAAAATATGGATAATAAATAATTGAAAATTTGAATTGAAATTGCAAATTGAAAAATTGAATTTCATTAATTATATTATTATTACTGATTATTTTATTATTATTATATCATCATCATCATGATGATAATAATAACAATAATAATAATAATAACATAAATAATAATAATATAATAATAATAATTCAATAGATAATAATAATAATAAATAATAAGTAATAATAAATAATTAATACAAAAAACATATATTTGCCGCTTAATATCTAGCGTTTTTCGAAAGCGCAGTGCTAGGACTGTTATGGAATTGAAGATAAATACAAATTTAAGTTATATGAGAGACCTTAAAAGGCAGTGGATCTCATTTGCAAACATCCCCGCAGACCAGGAAAAGATAACCCATGCCCTTAGGCTATTGATGAAGGGAATGTCTGTGAAATCTGGGGGAGAGTAATTGCTTAGAATTTGAAAAATGCAAAAGAAACACAATAGCCGTTTAGTGTACGTTCTCCGGTATGAATTTTTTTCTCGCGAGAAAAAAAATTCAAATCAGAGTCTAACGGTCACTATAATTCTGTTGAAACTGAGTTTCTAGCTCCTATATTTTGCTAAAGGTTCCCAGATGACATTTTCTTCTAAATGCCATTGTATTTACACAATGTTAATTTTGTGGGCATGCAAAAGAAATCCACTGCCTTTAAGTAGTTCAAAACTACACACTGTGGGGCTATGTTAAATGGAAATGTTATATGGAAATATGGGAATTATATGGAAATGTTGTCATTCAATAAAAGTAACAGAGGCCCGGTAACATTTGTCGCTGCTACGATTTTCTACAAAGAAACAGACAAACGCAACAGCCGGAAATGACTCGAGCGATTCAACTTAACGTGCATCCGTTTGTCGTACCTATTTCAATGAAATCAGAGGGAGAGAAACCACGTGTACCCCCACGAGGTATATATATATAAATGTAATGCCTAAGTATAAATATAGATCCTATTGTGATTTGAACCTATTGTGATGTATAACCTGTCTATTATGCATGAAGTTCAGTTTGGTTAAAAGGTCCTTTACCTCGTTTCTGATCAACTCGTAAAATCTGTTTAACTGTTTACACGCTGAATTTATTCTGAGGAGATAATTATGACAATTGTTCTTTTCGTATTGATGCTTTCCTTATTGTTGTATTGAAAATGGCAGTGTCTCTATATATGTCACTTAAGCACAGTAGCGTTATTCGTGTCTCCTACACAACGGTGAAGGAGAATAATAATTATTACGATTGTTCAAATTAATTGCACGTAATTAGGTGCACAGATGCAACATTAGCGTGCAAAAACTTTACAAATATGAGAATATTATTTTCAGTAATTCAGTATCCACATTTTTCAAAACAAGGACCAACACCATCAGAATCGGGATCAATGTTAAAGCAAAGTGGTAGGATAAGAAGTGTTCCCCAATATAGGGCACAATGCTTCAATATACTGTTTAAAGTTTTTTTCTGTGAAAATTTCATAGTCATGCATTTTCTCACTGTCGTACAGTTATCAGAGAATGTTGTGATTGTGAAGTTTAGTGTGTAGCTTCCTATATTGGGATCAATTTCTATCAGGACCGGAGATTAATTCATTGCTGGTAAAGTAATGTATGAGACAAATCCTTCCAA
>JZLH01S0167879.1:0-14505 GCA_001188425.1 Eucidaris tribuloides | reverse complement strand
TTTTCAGCAGATATGGACTGAGTTATATACTAGACAGATATACACTTACTTATAATAATATATAAAAAAATAATGGAGGATAATAACTTGACTGTATAAATTATTTAGGAGCTAACAAACCGTATGTAAGCCAAAAACTTGATCCTTTACAATGTCATACAAGAAATTGTATATTTTTCATGTATTTTTGTAACAATATTTATCAAAGTGCAATATAATACCGTACATGTATACATTACAATTTCACAAATAGCAATACAAATATCAGACAAAAAGTTTAGAATGCAGAATTCCTCCACGATACGATACGTCGCGCCCCAACTCCGACTTCGCCGTTTGTGCCCGAGCCTGTCAACAATACTCATTTGTGAAATCCCAGTGGTGGAAGCGGGCGACTTCCTGCATGTATCTCAATTACAAAACGTGATCCACATGGGGGATTAGATGATCCGACTTCGGGGCTGCCCTAGATACGATTTCGTCTGTGACCTGCCAACCCCAAGCTAGACAGACTCTGTTCCAGAGAGGACCCTCCCGATTTGTTTTGGGCGATGTTTTCTCACATTAGGGTCATTGCAGTCATCCATTGGGCATGAAGTGGTATGTTACTTTATTGAAACTCTTCACCCCTGCAATTTTGCTAATACAGTTAGAGGAAGAAATTTTAAAAAAGGGGAGAAAGAAAAATTAGGGAATATAAGTCATAATTTCTAAATAACAAAATATCGGAAAGCACATCTGTTAATTGTCTGATAATGAACGTGGCTAAGATTATTAGAATACATTACCACAAAATATTTTGCACCTAGAGAATTTTGTAACTCAACAGTTGTATCTAAATGAGAAGAAGGCCTATATTTCACTTGAAAATACAGACCACTTCACCTTTCTATATTTCATTATGTACCAGTTGTATTCTAATATGGAATAAACTTATTCTTTGTTATCAAGAACAGAGAGTGAGGAATAACCCTTTGTCTGCAATGGTTACTTTTATCACGATTGTACAATTAAACTGGAGAGTCACAATAATTAATTGTCTCTTTAGTTCTGCTTCTAAAGGGCTATAAAGAAAGCAATACTGTGTGTGAAGTGTGTAAAATGATTCCCTATGGTCATGTCACGCAAAGGCCATTTGTGTCTTTATCAAAATTAAAGAGAAAACTCTACATCTTGTTTTAATATCAGATAACATGTCATGTAAATGGTTAAAGAAGTAAAATGTGCCAACATGCAGATTTTGTCTTCATAATTTAATGTTTCCAACTGAGGGATTTAGCTGCAAAGTAATACTCATGTTAACATGCCCATTTCATATTTATTGAGACATTACCAAGAATGGTAGACAGGGTACCCACTTCATATTTGGTAAAGAAAAATATAAATCAAGTGAAAATAGAGTCATTTTAAAATTAACAGTCAACAGGTGGGCCTTTTTTGTGGTAGGGGTTAGGATGGAGTAAAGATAGATATGTACATTTGCTTTGGACAATCGTGGACCTTGGTGTCGGAGGGACAAGCAATAAGTAATGATGTCTGGTTCCTTCAGATATCATGGGAGGAAATTACAAGATAATTTGTAAGGATTGAGGTCCCTTGTGACTGTAACTACACATGTAGTATGACCCAGGAATGAGGTGGGTTAGGGCTCTGTCATAAATCATATAGCTTGGTAGAGGTGATTCAGGGCTGGTAGTGGTACAGTAATATTTTGAATGTTTTCCAGCATACACACATACATGTATACATACATGTACATGCACAAAATGTATGTAGGCCCACTCCCACACTGCAGAAACAACTTGCAAAACTACCACCGTATAGAAACAAAACAAAACAATACAAGGCAGTGATTCTGATGCAAGTATATCCGATGACACTGAAGTTTGCTTTTCTCTCTCTTTTAATGAGAAATTAAAATATACTTTCTGTACACATATTCACCTTTTTGTGCTATTTTTGTTTTCCAAAGCAACCATTACAATGAGGTGGCTATTTGTGACTAGTAGCCCCACTTGTGTAACAATTAGTTTTATTCCCTACATGTACCTGATGAATCTTTGTATCCTGTCATTCTAACATGTTAACAGAGTGATCATGCATCATGCAGTGATCAGAATTGTTTTTAAAAGTTTGAGTCTTACCATGAAATGAAAATATGAATACTTTATTACAAAATATATTGCTTGAAATACATGTATATAGGCCTATAGGCCTTTGTAATATAATTCATCATAGCTTGAAATCATATTATTAATCAATTTGAAAAATGTATTGAACAGTATTTAGAAGTCATCATTATAGTGTCAAATTCAATTTCCAGCATCGATAACAGTAGAGGATATTCATATGAGGTGGGTTTTCTTTTCTACCTTCAATATGAACAACACAAAGCTGGTGTACTGACTGAGGTGTGCTTGACCCAATAGTGTACTTTCTCGTAGACATTGAATAAAAATTACCAACAGAGGGCAGAAGTCCACTTGATAAACACAGGCATCTGTGTTCATGATCTAGTGCACTTACACAAAATAGTGTACTGACAGCCTTCTGAACATACCAATCTCTTACAAAGTTAACTTGTACCCCACTCTCTTAAAATAAATGGTAAAATTGATTAGAATTTGATGGGAGGAAACAGCAAAATATAATGTAGAAATTTCACATACATGTCCATTGTAAATATTGTGTCAATACACATTTTCCAGATAATAATGGCCATTGTAACAATAATCTAGTTTTGCAGATACATGTAATCCTTCTCAAAGTATGAAATATGGCATTTTTCTGAAATGAAAACATTTCTGGGATATTTGCTGCCTGATAGTTGTTACAATTTCTAATTTATTCCACCTGTACCAAGATATTTTGTTCTACTTTGAAAATCAAAAGATAAGTTTTGGGGCTATTTGCAAATTCTGTTTTGTCCCTAATCTTTTAGTTGATACAAAAATAAATGCTCTATGTGTACAATAGCTTTAAGTTGCATAAATATACTTTATTGACGGACTTTCATATTCTGTTTCAAACATGGTAATTAGAAAAGCAGAGATACTTAAAATGTTATTTATGTTACTGTTTTCATCACATCACACTCCTAAAGTTTCCTACAGAATAAATGTGATTCTTATTTCCGTTTCTTTTTCGTGTTTTCTAGGTCTTCCGCCCACAAGCCAGTACTTCATCAGAAAGAGTCCACTTCCAGTACCTAGCCCCACGTACACACAGTTGGAAGACCAGAGGATGGTCACAGTGCTCAGCCACATGTGCTGGAGGTAAGTGGAGATCTATTCTGAGGCTGTGCCTAAAGTTGCGTTCACAAAGGCAGTTATTACCGGTCATATCTTTGTCCGTCATAAGTCCAACGTAATTAAAATATTTTCGTTGATCCACCAACGCGTCCACACGCGTCGGTATTAGCACTTTTTCCCGACAAGTTTATGCCCGATAAAGCTTACTCACGTTATTAGCGGTAATGGCGGTGTCAAGTTGTTATCGGGTCATAACCTCTGACCCAAATTGCCTGAAATGTGAATTGGTAAACACTGAAGTTGTCTACGCAAAGAGTAAATACCCTTTTCAGGTCGCAGTTTATGTCCGACAACAGTTCACACGTATTTTGTTATTACCGTTTACAACTTATTACTGGACTTATGTCTGGTCTTCTTCGGATATAAATCGTCGGGTATAAGTCGCGCTATATCCGATAGAGTTATGTCCGATGATCGTTCTCACTGCAACTTCGCTATTACCGACACAAGTTATGACCAGTCACAAGCCACTTCTGTCTGATCGTATGGACACGGCTTAACTCTAACTTGTTTTCTTTGTATTTGCTGACGCCGCACCGGCTCTTCCACATATAACCTCAATGGGATACTGATATAGCCGTACTTCCCCAAGGAGAAAATGAGATTCATACCTGTTGATTCCTAAGATAGATGCCACTGAAATTACCAAAAATTATATACTTTTTGCAAAATGATGACACAGTGAATCAAGTAAATAAGCTAAAATGTCTTGTCTAGGGTTGTTTAGTGTTGTACACGAACTACATAACAATCCAGTTTCTTGTTAACTCTGTGGATTTTATCCCAGCAACAAAAGTGATAATAAAAAAAAATGGTTAATTAAGGATGAAACAAACTGCGTCGGAACAAGCTATCTTCTGATATAATGCATATCACTTCTGATCAGTCGTGATCTATTGACACACCTCTTCATCAGTATTCATATTTGTTTTCATCTTATTCTTGTTTTATAATTTGTTTTGGACAGAAATATTACCTTTTTTTGGGGGGGGGGGTCAGGATTGGGGTTGGGATGGGGTTGGGGGTATCAGGGTTTGGGAGTACTATTAGTTATTCACTCTGCATGATCTAGGCTTCTGCATGATCTAGGCTTCAGCCACAAGTAATCAGAAAAGATTGGCAGCCCTGATACTTTGTAATAAAGTGAGAGTTTCATGGAGCATGGTGACTGAATGTCATGGAATTGAAATCAAAGTGACAGAATGGCATTTTGAGTCTGCTGCCCTCTCTAGTTAAGACAGGTATAGAAAACGGCATCAGAGCAATGTGAACAGTAGATTTGCAGGATGTGTCACAGTAGGCTGACCATCATCTGCATTCAACAGTGATGGAGGACTCGAGGCCGGCCTTGACTTCGAGGTCGACTTTGCCAGTCCTTGGCCTCGGCCTCGGCCTCGTAATGCCCTGACTCGGATTCGGCCTTGGCCTCGGAGCATGTGGCCTCGGCGATTCGGGTTGAAGCCGGGTCGAGTCCGCAAGATTTTATAGAATCTGTTGAATCCAAGAATAAACCCGATCTCATTTGTTTGGCATGCATTTTGAAGTATTTCCAACTAATATTCCATAAAGAAGTATGGGAATACTAATATAACTTAATTCACCACTGATTACTTCAATCTACCCAGCCTGTAAGTTTCACACAGTTCATCAGGCTAGTCGATGTTTCTCTATGTCACTGTTCTACTACAACAAGACAGACACTGTGAAAGTTGATGCCCGTTCATTAGCTAAATGTTCTGATGACAATAATAGTTATAAACATCAAACATTGTTTACTTCAAAGTCAGCAGCTTTTGCTTTACTTTTTTTGAGTGTTTCTTTCAAATTGATTAATTTCAGTAATTGGTTGATTTGAATGAATGGTTGATTGTTGAATGATTGTGTGTAATTGATTGTAGGATTTCAAAGTACATGTAATTTTTAAAAGGTTAAAATTATGCCCTAAAATATTACATCATTTCGTAAGTTGGTGACTCAGACTCGGCCTCGGCCTCGGAGAGTGGTGACTCGGACTCGGCCTCGTCCTCGGACAATAGTGACTCAGACTCGGACTCGGCCTTGGAAGGTGGTGACTCAGACTCGATCTTGGCCTCGGAAGGTCGTGACTCGACTACAACACTGGTATTCAATCTGTTGTGGTATGGTTCCTCACTTCATCAAACCTGACTTCTTTCTAGGAATGCTGATGTACTGTGGTGCTAGCAGATTTTATCACCCAACACTCAATTTCTGCTTTCAGCACATTGTAGAGAGTGTAGATAAGATTTCTGCAATTTTAAGAATTGTGTGAAGGGTATACTTTCAAATAATGCTGGAGCGTTAAAATATATTGCTATATTGTTATTTCTCCACTCATAATACCAAAACTTGGTCAGATATACATTATTATTTATAAATTTATTTTAAAGATCTAAACAACATTGAATGCACACTTTGTTTGTAGTAAATCATATCATATTTACGATCTGCTTTATGTGATAATTGATATATATTGTATTCTTCTAAGTCTATAGGTGTGAACTTGTTAAGACTATGTTACTTAGATGAGTTATTTTTATACCTCTGCCAGTATTGGTGAATTCTTTAAAGAGCCTTCTAAAACGTTAATGAGCAATATGTTTGTATTGAATACTTACATTTTGGATCAATCAATCTGCATCTGAGAAATAACCAAGTGAGAATTTAAAAAAATTGGGTTTTGTACATTACTTAATTTCTTGTATGATAAGTAATACTTCTCAGGAACACAGTACAGCTAAAAAAAATCTTTACCCAGTGGGAATATTCCAGAATATTTTCACTTAAAAGATTCCTTCCCAATAACCCATTTACATACCTATGGAGTTCAATGCCCTAAGCTAAGCTTGTCTGCCTGGCATGTGGTTTGTAGCCTTGTAACTTTTACGTAGTACAAACATACATATGTAGATCATGTTATGTCATTGTGAAAAAAAACCCGATGATCTAAATTTATTCCAATGTTACAGAATCAACCTTATTCCATTTGATCCATTATTGTCCATGATATTCCAGAACAATTGGAAAGTATTCATGAGAGGTACTGCAGTAGCTCAGTTATGAAATGAATCTTGCATACAATAGTGTATCAATGTTCTGAACCAGTTGTACGTCAAGTATAATCTTCGGTTGTCAGGCAGAAGGGTCCTAGCATATGTTCCCGGCAGAAGGACCTTTATAGTTAATTTTCTCTAATTTGAGAAATATTGCCTTATTTGATATTTGCACTTTAACGGACTGAGAAGGATTTACAAATATCACGCTACTTTGATTTCATTTGAAAAGAGCCAATGGTTTTCAAATTAAAGACAATTTAATGTTAAAACCATTGGCTAACATTTACCACAGTTAAAAAAATGTGAGCTACATAATCCTCCATGTTCCAAGTGTCTTTGATAAGGTCTAGAAATGAAGCCCTGAAAAAATTGTATTTCAAAATGATGATTTAGGGCCATTCTTTGAAAAGTGAAACAAATGGTCACACACGTGACAGAACTTATTTGACCTCTGTATCTCATGTAATTCCAAAGGCCTTGCAGGTACATTGTTTTGTAAATGTAAATATATCTTATATGTGTCAAAAGTGATCAAGTGAAAATATTTAATGTTATGTTAATCATACTTATTTAGAGTCAGAGAGGTCAAATAAGTTTTGTCACGTGTGTGACAATTTGTTTCACTTTTCAAAGAATGGCCCTTTAGTGCTTTAAAAAAGTGAAAATATACAAGCATTCAAATTGACCATTTGATTGCCCATTTCCTCCCATAGACTTACTATGTGCAGATCTAGGCTATTTTATCATCCACTGGAGTAGAAATCGTTTATTCATGCATACCTTGCCATTTGCAGCATAACATTCCAAACTTTTGTATTCTAGGGTGTTTATTTGTCCATTTGAACATGACTATGTAGCTCAGATTTCAAAGTTTGACATTTTTTTAGATTGAAGCTCCACAATGTTAGCCTATCACTTTAAGGCCCTTCTGCCGGACAACTGACGATATACCCTTTAGCTGGAGAACATCATAACAGCTAAAGGGTTAATGTAACCTGGCACGAATGATGAGGCATATCTTTTGTCACTTCCGATTCACTTGCCTCATTTCTCTTCATTAGTACCAAACGTGGAGGAGAGGGGCAGGAATAGGGGAGGAGGACAACTCATGTAACAGACATAAACTTGACTGACTCATTAGTTATATATTTCTCCCAGTTCACTGGCCCAACGAAAGAAGAACTTCTTTTACTTATTTATTTATTATTACTTTTTTTTGAAGGGGGGGGGAAGGGGGTGGTGTATGGGACTTGATATTGCAAATAATGAAGTAGATATGAAGTAGATAACACTGTAAACCTTGAAATTATATTGCTACATATATCTTGGGCGAGGAGGACAATGTAGCGAGACATAAACTTGACTCATATACAGCAGATTTTTATATTTCTTCAGTTCACAGGCCATACAGAAGAAGGAATTCTTGTATTTACTTATATTTATATGTATATATTATTATTTTTTTTTTGGGGGGGGGGGTGGTTGGTGTAGGAGAATTGATATTGCCAAATAAAGTAAATTATTATATACCTTGAAATTTTTTTACTATCTTCGAACACTATTTTTGGACAATGATATTTATCTGTGGAAAATATAGTGATGCATATATTTATACCATAATTTAAACTACTTACGTTTATTCCTTTGCATACAGTCTGTAGTTTTGTTCAATTAATCAGGCAATTGTCTCACTAATCCATGAAAAGTATGGCATTGTCATTTGTCATTAATTTAGGCATTGTCATTTAGACAGCAGAAAATGAAACAAACCTACTAAAATTGGATCAAAGATTTTTGGTACAATCAATTAAAATTGATTACAATACCAAATTGTGATATTGTTGATGATCTACAAATACAAGCAGTTACTTTCCCTGGCATTTAGGGTAGTTTCTTGAATGTTAATAGTACCACCAAGATGAAAATAAACAACAAACTTTTTTTTACCGTAACTTTGTACATACTATGCCTTACCATATTATACAGTGTATACATGTGCTATACCTTTAATCATAGAGCAGTAGGAATTGTAATGTTTCTCCTGGGAACACTGAGTGAAAAAATTATGGTAAAAACATATTGCTGTTTTTGTGTGATTACAGTTTATACAATCTGAATCAATGATCTATAATTTATTGTGATATATAGTAAAAACACACTTCTTTCAATTATATTTTTCAAGGCTTTACCAATGTCACGAAGAGGATCAATACAGCTTTCCAAGCTAAGGCCCCACACCTTCACATGCCTCTGTATCTTTGGAGATGCTATCTATGTGATTGAGTTACTTGTTACTTGGCTGGTTCCTCCAACAATATTACAGAGTGTCTTTCAGTTTATCAAAGATCATACATTGGGGACCATGGCTTTGGGGATTCCATGAAATGTTATTATTCTTGATCATAGTACTGATAACAACTTTGGACGACGAAGTTTTTTCTGTTTCGATTGAGCGCAAACAACATATGAATAGGTCATTTATTACCATTTGTAGAAAATGTTAGATGATAAAAAATATATATTTTTCATGGTACAGACCTGCTTTTGCATCATTGTATTGGGATAAGTCTGATTTCTGAGTTTTAAATTTTGTATGTTAAGAAAACTACTTGAACTGAAACCTTGTGTGTTTTCTTTTGTAAAATTGGCACAAACTGAAGGTAAGCTAGCAATAGACATCATATTTCTTTCTGGTATTTTCTCTTAATAGAAACTTAAGTCCTTAGCATGATAAGTCAGGGGTGGGGAAATATAAAATCATTTAATTTCATAAACATTTTAACAAGTTCAGGAAAAAGCTTCCAATTAATTGTACATGTATTGCTCTGTAGCCTCATTTGGGACACATAAAAGCTGTATAGTTTTCATGAGTGTATCTTATCTGTTGAATTACAGCCATCATAATCACAAGGTGTACTACAGTAGAAGTAATTTTCCCAACCAGCTGCTAGACACTCGATTATGATCACATACACACATCACATTGGAGAGGCTTAATGGCATGTTTTGGTCACCAGGGAGAGATTGAATGTTGGGATGATATATTTTAATGATGTAATGTCAGAATATATTATTGTGACAATGAACAGACATGATGTACATCAAAGATACAATTAAACATTGAAGAGCTTCAATTTAAAAAAAAAACTGTCAAACTTTGATATCTGAGCTACATAGTGCTTAAATAGATAAATGTCCTAGAATACAAAAGTTTGGAAAGTTATGCTGCCACTAGCAAGGTATGCATGCATGGGTAAACATCATGTGTGATTTATTACTCTGGTGGAGTACAAAGTAGTCTAGATTTATAACACAGTAGTTTATGGGAGAAAATGGACAGGTTTATCTGGTCAACCTGAGTACTCATAGATTTTTAAGTACTAAATAATCATTTTGAAAGGGAATTTTTCCCGGGCTTCATTTTTAGACCTTATCAAAGATACTTAGAGCATGAAGGATAATGTAGCTCACATTGTGGTCATTGTTAATTTGTGTTAATTAATTTGTGTTAATTTGTGTCTTTAATTTATGCCAATTTATGCTAATACAGGTGAAAGCTAACAATGATGGTTTCAATGCTTTTCTATTTAACTCAAGCATTTTTAAACAATATGCATTGATCAACATTTAGATTGTAGTGCCAATGTCAGACAGCTAAAACTTTTTGCACATGCGTGATGAAGTAAAGTGTAGTGTCCAAAAGTTATAGATAAATGTACACCCTTTCTAACAACCTATTTTTTTCTAATATTGTGAATATTTCTGAAGTTACAATGAATTTTGTAAAGTTACTTTTTGGGGGTGAATGAATAAGCACAAATGTACTGGTTTATAAACTGTTTATGTCTTTTGCATTACACAACAAATCTGTCATAAAAATGTCAAATTTGTGAGAAAATATCCACTGTAATCTAAGTATTATGAGTGTTTTCTGGCAAATGAACATTGAAGCAATGTCAAGAAAAAGTTATATGATTTAGATACCTTTTTGTGTTTTTAGTTGCACTTTCAATTGTCAACATCAACAATTCCATCATAGACGGACATTCAGAACAAAACTGTGTTTTATCACATGTGAAAGTTATGCCTTGTGCAACAAGACTTTCAAGCGAAAAAAAAAATAATAATAACAAATAAAAAAAATAATAAAAATAATAAAAAATAATAAAAAATTCAGATTTTTACAAAATGGAAACAAGCACAAGTATAGTCTTGGTCAATCAGACAAGTTTTTCATCAGTCTTTTACAAAGTATGGTATTGTCATGAAGGACATCAGAAAACAACATCTAACCAACTGAAAATGGTGTACAATGACATATTGTGATTTTCAAATTATCAGGGAGACAGATATCGCTATGTACAAGTCAAGGCTATCAAAATAATTTTACAGGGGGGGGGGGGCTGATGGAACTCAAGCTCTTGCGTGTAGCCATCCAATAACATGCAAAGACTTAGGTTTTCCCCCCTACTTTCAAGAACATGAAATACTTTGCCAACTTTCTAAATGACGCCACGAACTACACGAGAAATCGATAACACGTGGTCTCGCAACCTTGCAGTAGCTAATACCCTAAAACCAATAATGAACTTTTCTGGATAACTAGCTTCTAAGTCGTGGCTTGACACAGCAGTAAAGATGTTTTCGGTTAAGATCTGCAATGTTGTCTCGGTGTTGATAACACAGCAGAAAGCCCAAACAAGGCAATGACCGTGGCTTGCTGGTATCCCTGTCACTACCAATCACTCACTGTGTCTGGAAAATCCCTGCGTGGATGCTGCAATAAGTAGTCTCGTTGCCAGACAAACATTACCGATATTTGTTTAGAACAGATCTTAAAGCGATAGGTGCCCGCCCGCCAAGAATCGGGAAAAACGATACCTACAATGTTCTTTCATAAATTTTTTGGAGAAAACCATACAATGATAAAACATACAAAATGTTTCTACACATGCAAAAAAGAAGGGATTTGGGTTCTTTTTTGGCTGTTGTCTCCTTTGAATTCTTCTTGTTCTCAATCACTGACAGTTTTTCAGCCAGAAAATCTTGAGACATGGCCCGTGTAAATGTCCTCTGAATGTCAGGTAGATAGTCTGCATAATTGTAATGTACACAGGTCAGTCATGTGTGCATGTACTTTTAATGATCGCAGGCAGGTGTCCCTTCTCAGAGACTTGGATCAACTTTTTAGGCTAGCAAAGTTTGATTTGACTACTAATTAGTATACAAATAATGCATATCACTGAGGGCATTAGTTAAAATTATCGACACGAGGTAACTGTTGAACAGTCTGAAACAAACGAGGTGATAGCCGAGTGTGTTTTGGACTGTTTGGCAGTTAACGAGTGTAGATTATTTTAACTAATGCCCGAAAGAATGATGTGCTTGATTTGTTTTATAAAATGGTCTCGTACGTCCTTGTCATTTGATAACAATGGAAAACATGACGTAACGGTACAGTTAGGCTAACGTTAGACCAAAGACAATACCGTTTAATCTACTGGCATGCAACTGTAACGTTAGCCATTGGCATTTGCCAACAATCAATTCCTAGGCCGGAGTTACTTGATATAAGAATTTGAAGGGGCCACTTCAAGGGCAAAATCTTAAGTTGAACATACTACTCACAGTAGTCGCGACGCCGCGGGCAGCGTAACGTTAGAACTCACCTAGACCGGTTCGGTACGGCACCTGAAGTTGAACTGGACCTTGTCGAAGGCAATCTGTGCTGGGAAGTCGATTTATTTATGCTTCAAATTTTCAGAACCCGAAGTATGCCTTGGTTAGTGGTGAATGCATCAGTTCCGCTCAACAATTCTTGAATTTCTTCATTTGACATGATTCAAAAAGTTAGCATTTTCGCGTAGGCACTGGCCAATATTTCGAATGATATTTTACACTCGTCGGGATCACTGATGATCATGCGTACATGCCGTACACACACACACACCGTGCACGTACACGCATGATCGATCTGTCGCCGGTTCGTAATTCGCGCAGTTACTAATGACCGCCGAGTGCGCGCAGACGATACATGTACATGTATGGAAAGCCACAGTGGTCATTAGTACTGGTCATTAGCACCAGTCATTAGTCCTGGTCATTAGCAAATTTTGCCATAAGGTAAAATAAAAGACTCAACCAATCATTTGATTAGGACGTACGTGACCATTTTATAATAGTAACTAATCAAACATCAAAAAGTTACTTGTGGTAATTTGACTCCTGCTTAATTGTTCTGTTTTCTGACTAATATTATTGTTTATCAGTTGAAATATATAATATAACATATTATAGGCCCTGATCATTTTAAAAAGTTTGACTGGGTAAAAGACAGGTTATAAATAAAACAGAGATTTTCGCACCTTCTAAACTTTGTATAAAAGGTACTTTTTAACATTCTGGAGGTCTCAGTAAAAGGATTGTCAAACTTTGATATCTGACTGACATGATAGTGAATGAATAGATACCCTCAAAACAAAATTTTAGACAATATTGTTGTCACTGGCAAAATATGTACAGAAAATATCTTGTGTATATGAATTAATGTCCCAGGGACAAAAATTCTATAACACAGCTGTCTATTGGGAATGGTTACTTACTGGTATGGTTACTTGCTGAATTTTACATTTTACAGTTGTAAAATCACTTAATGCGATTGTTTTGAACTGCAATTTTCCTCAGAGCTTTATTTGTAGAACCTGTCAGAGATACCTGTACCATGGGGGATTATGTGGCTCAGATTTTAAAAACTGAAAACATTGTTAATCTTGCATGGGCTTCAAATCACAATTTCTAATAAGCTATTGGGTTTTCTTTTGAATAAAATCAACAAAACGGAACAAGAAATGATTTGAGGATGAAGTGATGGTGCTGGATGGAAGACTAGGATGCCTGATGCTTGAGTTGACATCAGTAATGGGTATCCTCCATCCCTTGCAATCAAATCATGCATGCGGGACGTGCTCCCGTGGAGTCACACATGCTTCTTTCATGGCACAATCCTGGTATTAGAGCCCAGGTATAGTTTTGGTCGATTAGACAATTTTTTTTTTCACCAAGCTTTCACAAAATATGGTATTGTCATGCCAGACATCAAAAAACAATATCAAACCTACTGGAACTTTTTTTTTGATATAAGTACATGAGGCCTATTGTGATTTTTCACTTAGATATCACTATGTACATTTCGTATGACAAAAAGTCAGGGATCGACTTTACTATTTTTTCTTCAGATTTTTAAGAAAATGGAAACCATTGGGCCTGTGATTTTCTGGGTATTTGTAGATTATGCAGGATGTCTAAAGCATGCAATAGGAGAAAAATTCATTTTTCATCATTTACCATAACTATGTACCTTTAAAGGGAGAGCAAGCAGACCCATATCAGTTGAAGCAACCAATGTAAAACAAAACAACATTACTGCTTAATAAATGGGCTATTCCACAGTGTAAGGGCATAAAATTGTGATACATCCGAGATTATCCTCAATATTTTTTTTTTTAGTTTGAAGCCTTCTGCTGAGATCGGTAAAAAAAAAATGAGTAAAGAATTTATTCACCCTACAGCATAAGCTCCAAAAAAATCTGTAAGTATGCAAAACAGGATAGAAAGTGTCACAAATTCTTCCATCCTTGTTACAAACACTGCGAGGGTGATAATGTAAAGTAATGTTTTGTTTAATATGATTATTTGTTGAAGTTATCTCCTTTAGATGGAATTCCATGTTTTATCCTATTTTTGCGATAGTTATCACTTTTACGATTATTTCTAAAAACTTCTGTTTACCATGGAAAAGCTTCAAAGTGAAATTGTACACAATGATTTTGTTGTGCAGCCTGTACAGTCGAATGTATCAGTAAACAAGTATGTAGGTCAACATGAAAGGTTGAGGCTCGACCATGGAGGCTACATGCATCTGATTTCGATCTAATTTGTCCCATCATCAGCATACCATGTGTAATGTGTTACCCAACAACATGATAAGAATGTGGCCTTCAGTGATACAGATGATCATTAGGGAGGTGTTATCCCATTCGTGGTGGGTATAGTGAAGTAATTAAGGATAAAATGAGACAGATATTTCCAGATTATGTAATGACGAGTAATTAACAAATCAA
>JZLH01S0167865.1:0-10566 GCA_001188425.1 Eucidaris tribuloides | reverse complement strand
ACTGAAACAAAGGGCTGTTTCTTATAACTGAAAACAGCCGTCACAAAATACAGCTTTGTAATTACACAAGTATCCATCCTGGATACAACCTATATGTACAGTGCACTCTCGTTATAAAGAGGTCTTTGGACCCATGAAATTGTTTCTTTAAATTATAACAAGATTTTTTATATCAGGGTTGCAAAAACAATATAATACAAAGGAAATCTAAGAAATGGGACCAGAGAGTTACTTCTTTTGAAATTTTGGTATATCAGTGTTCTTTAAACAAGAGTGCACTGTACGACGTTTTTAAGCAGCGTTTTGCATTAGTGTAATACTGCATGTTACTCTTGCAGGACTGCTGTCTAAATGTACACTCCACAGACTATGCATAGGTAGCACATACTCATCTAATTAAGCACTTCTTGCCAACATCAAACACGCAATTCAATATTAGATAAATTTGGCAATTGCTTTATGGTATGCACTCCTTTACCAAGAGTGAGAGGTGTATCGGTAGTCTGCTGTTTACTAAAATCATCATGATATACATCACAGTTGTTGTTTATCTAATGATAGGCAAAATCACACATATATCACTGACAGTACAAACTTTGAGTTGACGTATTGGTTAATAATTTCAGAAGTCAAGTTATTAGTGTACTGTGTATTTATTTTTATAGAAGGAAATTATGCTTGAAGAAGTTTTAAGCTCAATTGCTGTAATAATTAAGCAATTGCCAGGCATAAACTATGCCCTCATTGGCTTAATTCCTCTCCATTAGGTGCAGCCCTGTAGAAGAAACAGGCAACACATTGTTCCCACTTTCTAGGGTTGTTCCTTTTGAGGAATGGTGTTATTTAAACATGGTATTGAGCACTGCCATAATTGCATTCAAGAGTCATTGATCAAAACAAGAGTAATCAAGAGGTCATTCTTCTGTCGATGGCAGTGCCAGCATTCTGACCAGAACATGGTGTTGTGTAACATGCATGCCAGAATTCAACAGAATTAGTAATTTTATGTTTTGCAATATGTACAATTTTAATAGTTATTTTGTACACCATATATTACATGTACATATGATATTCATATTTTTGGTGAAATTTGGGACAATCAACATTTTTATGTGTGGTTAAGTTTGTGAATACTAAATATGAAGGTGTAAGTTTTACAAAATGTACTATTTTAAAAGTTATTTTATACGCCATATAACACATATAATATATTTTGGCAAATTGTGAACAATTTGAGATGTTCATTTGTTTGTAAGTATTCAGTTCACACTTCTACATGTGGTAATTTTAGCAGTAGTGACATGTTCACAAAATTTGGGAAACACTGAAATATGAAATCGTCAGTTGTCTGGCAGAAGGGGCTTATCATCAAGTTGTCTCCAACTTGAAAATCATTGGCTCTTATCACAGGAAATCAAATTAGTGTGGTATCTTTAGATCCTTATGTCAGTCTGTAAAGTGCAAATATCAAATAAGGCAATATAATTTCTCAAGTTAAAGCAAATTTACTGCTAAGGCCCTTCTGCCGGGAACACAAGCTAGGTCCCTTCTGCTGGACAACTGACGAATATCGCCATTTACACTGTGTTTAACATTAGCTACATGTCCGTAGTTTAAATGTGGATCAATTAGATATACATTAACATTGAAGATATTGTTGAACATTGTGGAGGCTCGGCTTTGACAAAATATCTGAGCTACATAAAAGTGTGTAAATGGGCAACTCTATGATTTCTAACACAACAGTCTATTGGAGGAAATGGGCCTGGCAAAAAGGGTTTCTTACAGATTCTGATTTTTTAAGCGCTTAAAATTTTTCAGGGTTTCATTTCTAGACCCTATCAGACACACTTGTAGCATGGAGGATTATGTAGGTCAGAGTTTTGTTTGTTTGTCTTCATCTGGGAATACCTGTATTGTTAAATTTTGCCTTTAATATTTTCTCATCTTGTCAGTATTTAACAGCCATGCCTTTATATACTACGCATACAGTTTTATACATGTGATTTGCAGAGTCAACACTAGTTATTGCAATGCAAGTTTAGATTTTAGTCAGTCCATTCCATGGCATCCCAATGAATAAGTATCTTATTTACTCACAAGTTTTTTTATAAATTTCAAATTCAACTACAATGAAATAAGTTTCAAGAATGCAGGTAGTTCTGTTTTTGTCCTTTTGAACATATATTTTTTGGGGGGGAGGGGGGTGGCATTTATACTTGTGATTGCCAGAACTATTGTATTTCCAAAATCGGTCAAAGTACATGTACCATAAAACATGAGCAGTTTTCACTTAAAATTGAAAGCAATTTTCCCTGAAATAATATTGCCAACATGCTAGTGTACATGGTAAAATATTATTTTTTGCTTCACAATTATAATGCTTACTGGTCAAAAATTTGGATAATGATGGAATTGCATAAACTCTGTCATTGTACATGTACTAGCATCTCTTTGCAAATACTATGTCATATTTCTGCAGTAAAGTGATATAAAATTATGTACTGAGTGAAACCTACAATTTGAAAATGGTGTTGGATCTTTGTGGTTGTTGAACCATTTTGATACAACACTATTTGTAACTGAATGTCTCTCCGTTGAAGAGTACCGCAGCATAATGTGACACTGGTTCAGAAATGTGTGTGGACAATGTTGGAACCTGGTGCAGTGTATGGCAAGCTCACCGCTGGTTGTTTCCACCACCAATAGGAGAGCTGCGATTGCACTGGTTTATAGTTTGGCCATTCTGCGACCCCCCCCCCCCCCCCCAAACTCGATAAAAGGGCATAACTGACAGTTTTTTTTTTTTTTTTCTAAAATTGAGTTATATAGTGTAGGAAACTCAGTACATCATGTTAAACATGCAGAAACAAAAAAAAAATAATAATAATTAGAAGTGTCCCTTTGTTTCATAATCCGCTTGTTAAAAGGACCCTGAATAGGGCTTTGGGCTTTGAACAAAATATATTTTGCTCAATATCTCCAAAACACCAAAATGTCAGTCATGCCCTTTTGTCATTGGGGGGGGGGCAGTATTGTGCCCACATATTTCTCAACCACTTGTGCTCTCTATAACTAAACCTCAAACTACCATCGTATATTGTACTATGAAGCCAAATCCTTCATAATATGGAGGGAGCTGAATAACAATTGGATATGGATATATAATTTGGCTGTCTGTAATTAATTAGATGTGATGTGATATCTGCAGATAAACTTGATGTGCAATTCTGCTGTATATATCCATGAGCTTTGAAGCATTGTACTGTTTGATGTGCTCTTTTGGGGGTTCCAGGTATTAAAAGTAAAATCTCAAAAAGAAGTTCATCAAGAAGTGGCTGTGTCACTGTTATAGAGTGTGCCCCACTAAAAATTTCCCTCTCAAAGATTGCCAAATATTAACTAAAATCAAATTATGTACTTTTCTCTGTTTATAGTCCAGATATGAAAAACTTTTGCAGGTCCTGTCAAAATTAATTTGATTAATCTCGCTCCATTGGTTTTGATGTGATACATACTCTCGGGTTAAAGTAGTGCTATTTTGCCCATTCCAAATCACACTGCATTCAGTATAGTACTGTGTTCTTGTTATTGTTGTTGAATAACTAACATGAAAGTCCACTTCCTTTTTGAAAGGAATTGTTCATGTTTGGACACCTTGAAACAATTTTCTCTGAATAACAATAACAAGAACACATTTGGAATAGTATGTTTGCAGTACCAAGGCAGTGTGGTGCATTTATTTGTGCAGTGTGTATTCATTATTATCAAATTCGGAATGAGATTTAACCAGTACGTTTATTCAAGAACGTGTGGATTCCAAACCCTTTGAAGCCAGAATAGTGACATTTTGATAGGATCTACATGTACAAAGTAAGTGGGCTTTCCGTATCTGGACCCTAGAGACCGGTACTTGATTTTGGTCAACATTCTGTGATAATCAAGAGAGATATTTTTATTAGGACACACCATCTTATAACTGTTATTAGGTATAACAAACTTATAAATATAAATTATTGGTAAATTACTTTTACTGTCATCTCATTCACAGTACATTACAGAAGGGAATGGTGAGAAATGTGCATTGGATTTTGTGATGCAAACAAATGAATTGTAATTTATTCAATGACAAAACTGAATGAACTTCTGTCTGAAGAAAGGTGAAGAAATATTTTAATTTTAAATAAATAATTTTTTATCATAAAGCATTACTCATCTGTCAAGTGTGCATCCTTTCAGTTAAAGGTAAATGACATAATTGGGGGTAGTCCTCAACTTGGGCTGAAACTACTCCAGAATCGAGTAAACGATGCAAGGATTCTCCTGTGAAAATCTTGTAGTCAAACGTTGACTCATTCTAAAATTACTAATGTCAATATCCCTTGTGGCGGGCAAACCTGTGTGGCTCTCTATGGGTCCTATTTTTATCGTGCCCCGATAAAATTAAAATACTAGTATGTTCATGCTTGATTCTCCTAAGTACACAAATTAGAGACAAATCCTACATCTAGCTGGGAGATCCACTCCAGCTAGTGTATAGTTGGTATATATTTCAACTCATTTGGTTCTTGAGGCATTTTCAAGTGTTCCCAATCATGTCACTAACCTTTAATGTACATCCTTAGTTACCAGTCAGTGGTATATTTATGAAATTTGAGTCAAGAGAGAGAGAAGACACCTTTGCAAATTTGTGGGATATCAACATTACAAACAGTTGTTATTGTATGGTTGTCACATAAAAAACATTGATTTACTGGAATAGAAGGATGGCATTGTAAAAGTTGTGTTTGATGAAAAAAAGAGTTGTTCCTTTCTGAGCAGTTATCCCTCAGCATAGTATTTCTGAACATCACTAATGATGATTTTCATTTCAAATATCTTTGTAATGAAAGTGTAATTTAAAATGCCGGAGTTCAAGACTAGTGGTGAACAGTGAAGTGGAATGGATTTTAATACATGTATGTTGTTGTTTTTTCTTATTTTTTCTATCTTGCAAGTGAAAACCAAACAACATATTGTTTTGGCTTCTTATACATCATTACTTTCAGTCAAAACAAAATTGGGTGCTGAATTATTTTCAAAACATTTCGTGAACTATTTAGCAACTCCAAAATTTGATAGCATGCTACAACTAACTAAACATTTGGTACAAGTTCATACAACAGAAGATACACCTCTTGTCTCTGTTTTATAAATCTGAGAGTAACTCTGAATTTTGAATTCTGTGTGGGAAGAAGCAGGGATTTTTAGGTTTTGAACCACAATAGTTCATTATTGACCCACTGTTGAGGCATGGCATAAAGGCAAGATTTTGCTTTTTCACTGCAGCTAGCTGTAGACTTGCTTGCTAGCAGGTTAGGTGTTGTTGACCTGTGAGCCAAAAATATGGCTGGCCACCGCCGCTGTTGTGGGCTTTCCATCATATTCAACCCAAGTTTCAGATGGATGTATTTCATCAAAACTTCCTCTTTGGGCCAAATGTAGTACTTTGTGCATCGAGTCTCCTCTGCAAGTCCGTGATGGTCCGCTTCCAAGCTGGTAATTCACGATCAGCAGCCGACTTTGGTTGTTTTCAGAAGTTTCCTGTATGAGCTTCAAACACCACCACACACACACAAAACATGATTATAAACACCGTGGACACTGATTGAAGAATTTCAGAAATTTGATGTCTGGGCTATATGAAAGTATGATTTTCATTCGGTGTTCGCACGACTACAGTCGCGAAAAGTCGTATAGTCGCGGACTCCGATATCGGATCGCATATAGTCCGACTTTTTATTCACATTCACATTATGTTAATTTGTATTAAAAAACTGCAGTCAAAGACGTAAAAATTTGAATCAGTACATACCAATCATTGTGTCATTGGCAAATGATGGCAATTGTGTAGGCTCTAATGTGTACGGCTGCCTTGATCTATTGACTCGTGTATTCTTATCCTTTACGTTTTTCATTGTGAATCGGCCAAAATCTATTATCAAACAGAACTGCCAAAATGTACTTGGGATCAGCCTATAATAGTGCAATGCTATCATACATGTGTTGCCGTATACGTTACACTCACTGCGACTCCGACTGCGACACCCATGCACCCCACACCACCAATCTTGAACACACTAAGACGTTGCACACCGATAGTCGACTAATAGTCGGAGTCGCGACTTTCGTTGGGCGACTAGTCGACTCTCTAAAATGCTGAAGACGTGCAACAGTAATGTTCATATGGTTTAATAAGCAACCAAGAATGCAGTGATATGCTGTCCCCATCAAGATATCCATGATTAAATAGCACCTTGATAATAACGTCCACTACACAGTTTATTCTAACACTAGAATATGGATAAACCAGACACTAATAGATTTCCATTTTTAAACACTCTAATATTGGTGTTTGTAAGGTGCAATTTTTTTGCAGGGCTTCATTTTTACACCACATGAGATAATGATAGCATGCAGTTTTTTGGCTAACAAACTTTCCTCATTCTTATGCAACATCTATACACAATGTTATTATACTGAACAAACTGAAGCCAATTTCACATATATGTTTTTTACTTAATCTAAATCACAGTCTTCACTTTCATTGTAATACCTTAGTAGCAGATGTATGAATTGATATCATTGTAACAATTTCTAATAGAGTTCTGTACAGGATTTTTTTCATGCTTGATGTAGGGGAGAAACATTTCTCACACTAAGTCCTTAATGGTCAACAAGTTAATGTTTGAATGTACATTCTGATTAATGATTAATGATCATTGATCAATATGAATTTATAATAATTCTTGACCACTTCATATTTACCTGTCGAAATATGTCATTTCCAATGTTGGATGTTTTGCTGGTCTGTTGTTGGACTCTGGTTGTCTCTTTCTGCAGCTTCAGCAACTTTGCATCATACTGCATGACAGAAAAAAAAGGGGGATAGGCATATCTATACATCTGTATTTCAAAAATGAAAAAAAAAAAATTTTATATTGAAGTTCTAAGAAGTATTCTAATCTTTCAGGTTCTTGTCAGGTTAGAAATTTTGATACTAAATTGCACGATAAAAAGATCTTCCCTTGTTCCTGAGACCCTGACCATGGTATAGTCACCTTAAAGATTGAGTTCGGGATTTGCAAGTTCATTACTTCCCTTCATTATCAATACCAAACAGTAGTTTTAGTACTTACAAATGGTGTGTTGAACGTTTGAGATCCATACGTCATGAATTTGTTGTTTTATGAGAAAAACTAATAGCGATATGTTACCAGAATATTGTTCTTTCTGCGAGTTTAAATTTTGCTCAAATTGCGGATCATGGTTCGCATGACCAACAGAGCGCACTGATTGGTTAAACGGCTAAAGTCCGCCCAACCTTTGGCTAACTGCTGAGCGGACCGGCCTGTGCACATAAACGTCACTGTAAATTTTGTAAGTTTAAATGTCCAGATTTTCACCAAAACTTCTGTGACAGGTGCTTATTTATACTAATTTTCACACTGTGAACGATTTGAGCTGATTTCATTCATTTTGTGTTTTCTGGCGTGCAAATCCTGTACACTGTCTTTATCTGTAATGCTGTTTTATCATTGTTGGTGGCTATCCAAAACAGAAAACATTAAACACTGGTTGCAGACAGACATATTTAAATGAAGTGATTTAAATCAATGATTTTCTGAAAATGAAATTCTTTTTTTAATTTTTTTTTAAAAAAATGAACGAATGAAGTTTGTAAGTATTTTAATTGATGGATTGATTAAAATTCCATCAAATCAAGCCCTTTTACCAGTTATAGTGGCAATGTTTGTGTTAGTTATTTTAAAATACCATTTGATATGATTTAAATGGGAAAAAAATCACATTTTATTTCTATAGATCCGATTATTATTTTTTTAACTTATTCAAACAAAAATCACCAACCATGCTCAATCAGGGCAAAAACATGGTCAAGTGTGGTGGACTGATGGAATCTGATACATGGCTTAGCTTGGGCAGATTTTACATACCGTCCCTGTGGTGACAAGACCTCATTTCTCAATTTATGGTGAAAATGAGGTTTTTAAGGAATTTTGTAGCTACATGTAGGAAGCCAGATTTTGTTTTGTCCAAATCTGACATTTCAAATCTCAAAAATAGAGCCACTGTCGCCAGATAAACGGTGGCTATCCCATTTGTTACTATGTTACAACAGCCATGTTTTTTGGCTCTCCGGCCTGGAGCAGGGTTCGTACACTATCACATTTTCAAAATTCCATGACTTTGCCATGACTTTCCAGCAGAAAATTCTGAATTCCATGACCATTTTTACATAATTAAAGCTTGTAAACATACATCATTATAATACCAGCGAGCTCCCAATCAATGGTCATTATTAAAATATCATGAATAAATGATTTTCCCTGACTTTACAGAGGAAATTGATGAATTCCCTGACTTTGCCTGACTTTTTGCTTCTGGAAAAGTATTTTCAAATTCCCTGACTTTCCAGAAATTCCCTGACCCGTATGATCCCTTTGGAGGTCTTCGTCACCTCAGGAATGAAAAATACATCTTGCATGCATGCATATCTACCTCCAATCTCAATTTGGCCAGCTCAGTATGTTTCTCTTTCTCTAGGTCTGCCAGCTGTCTCTGAAGATGTCCAATGTCTGTGATCTTGTCTTGTAGACTGTTGGTCAGCAATGCTACCTCTTTCTCTCCTGAATCAGAAAAACAGAAGTTCAAGAACTTGATACTTCAAAATAATTGTTTAACCTGAAAAACACAATTTAATGACAATTACAGCTTAAAATCTTGGGGTTCTCCCCCCCCCCCCCTTCTCCGAGATTTTTCATTAATCAATTTAAAAAAAAATAAAGGCATTCAGAATCTGTTTTTGGTGTGATGTGACCTTTGGGCATAAAGCTTTCAAATAAAAAAATGCCAATATCCTTGTGCTTTAACAGTGACTACAATAGCATAAAGAATTATGTAGCTCAGATTTTTTTTAACTGGAAACACTACTAAATGATATCTTTTACCTTTTGAAAAGACCTTTTGTTTCAATTTTGTAGACAATTGAATATAACATATGATTAATAATAATTGTTATGTTGTTTTCCATCTACATTGGAGATAATCAAATCATGTAATATGAACTGCTGCACATTTCTTGCATGCCATCGGTCTTTTTCTGGTGTAGCACATACTAAAATTACATAAAACTTAAAACACAAATAATTAGCCCAATAAATAAGAAAATGTATACATGTACTTCATTCAGCATGTACAAAAACAACAGCTTGAGTTAGTAGTACTAATACAAATAAGAAAACCATGATTCCTTGTCAATTAACCATTATAAATGGAAATTATAGCCCATTATTTTCATTTGGTGTTGGTAGATGATCTTGTTATTTGTACAGGTGTATGCATTCCAACCCCCCCCCCAAAAAAAAAAATGACAATAACAGTAATAATTATTACTAAATATACATGTAACAATAATAATAACAACTAAAAACCAAAACTAACACTTACAAACAAGGCAACAAACATCCCTCAACTGGGAAATGCAAACTGATCACAAGTCTCAACTTATTTGAAACCTACTCTTTGTTGTTGCTTCTGCTTCTAATTTCTCAATCTCTATCCTATGATCTGACTTTATCTGCTCCATCCTAGCCTCCAACTCTACCATAGCTGCCTTGTGTTCCTGTACAAGTAAGGGATAATTTACTCATAACCTGCATCCCTATAAATTATAACCAGACATTTTAGTATGACTGATCATAAATGCAAAGTGCAGTGAATATATGAAGACATACTGTATGTTCATGTACATTCATCATGATCAACATTACAGTTCAGAAATACACCTGATTGATAGAGGTGTATACATTAGATAGGTAGATAGATAGATAGATAGATAGATAGATAGATAGATAGATAGATAGATAGATAGATAGATAGATAGATAGATAGATAGATAGATAGATAGATGGATAGAAAGATAAATAGATAGATAGATAGATAGATAGATAGATAGATAGATAGATAGATAGATAGATAGATAGATAGATAGATAGATAGATAGATAGATAGATAGACACTGTCAGAAAGGGAGGTTGATATAAAGATGGTTAAATGTATCTATGTAGAGCTGTATAATTCACAATTCACACGATAAAGATGGTTGTATTTTAAGCATCATAGATCATACATGGCTGAACTGCCAGGGCCTTTGTGTGACATTTGCGAAGTCCACTACGTAACAAGTGATAGGAATGTATGATAAACAGTACAGTTCTACATCTATCCTATAACCATGGATACAACTGATGTTCCCTAACACTTACCAGTTCCCATGCATTTCATCAATCTCATACCCTCAAGTGTCATCAGGGGTGTGAAGTTGTGAACCAATTTTATTTTGAGGGGAAGGGAAGAGGGTACTGTTAAGTCTGATCTGATGATGCTTGTATGATATACATTAAAAATTTAAAATCACTGATTCTTTTGTAAATTCTGAAGGATCTGTTTAAATTTGAGGGGCTTAATCACACATGGCCATGTGTACACTACATTTCCTAAGCTGAA
>JZLH01S0167858.1:688-10701 GCA_001188425.1 Eucidaris tribuloides | reverse complement strand
ATAGACCACAAAGCAAGTTTTACATCTGAAAATTTCAAATTTTTCCAAAACCGCTCGCTCGCGAGGTAGATACATGTATATTTCATGTTTTAATAATCAGAAATCCCTTTCAAAAAGGGTTTGCTCAAGTTACATTACTATGAAGAAACAGCTACTTTAAGCAGAAAAGTTTGATCTAGACAGATGTTCTTTATCTTTTTTAAAATACTACACAAAAAAATCAGTGGTGTAATAACTAGCACCAGAATAGACCACATTGCGAGTTTTACAACTTAACATTTCTAAATTTTCTCAAACCACTCGCTCGCTACGCTCGCTCGCGGATTATGTGTAGGCCTGTAGATTTCATGTTTCAAATCGGAACCCATTTAAAAAAAGGTTGGGTTCGAGTTAGATTGCTGGTAAAAACAGCATCTTCAAGCAAACACCTAATCTGATGGTGAAAATATCTACTTGCGCCCAATGCCCCTTTTGACATATAAGTGCCCTTTTTTGGCTTTGCCCCCCCCCCAAACGAAAATACGTTCGGCCGCCCCTGGTCCGGGAATCGCTTAGTCATCAGTCGGTTACTGCCCGATCGCCGCGCGGAGAAGCTCCCTCAATTTTGCCCAGTTTTGACTTAAATCGATCGGTGACCGACAGGAAATCGACAGGGCGCCGTCCGAGCATCGCTAGGGCTTTACAGCCCGCTCAACATGCTCCAAGAATCGCCGGGCGATGCCTAAATTCCAGCGGCGACCGAGCAGGCTATAAATCGAGCGGTCGCCGCTTTTATTTGTGACCGTAGCCTAAAGGTAATTATTTTAAGGAGTTTTGTTGTCTGTCTCGGAACATTATTGTCCATCCAGTAGTAACATGATGATATACAAGTGAACTGCAGACTGGTTTGCTATGTATTTGTTGAATTTGCTTTTCTGAACAAACATGCCTGCTGGGAGTGGGGGGCTGGGGGAGGTGGGAGGTCTAGTGCACATGCTAATCGAGTCTAAACTCTCTTTCCAAACCTATGTTTGTTCTGTTTATGGGGCAGGTCCGCGGGTTTACGGGTAGGGAGGGCTTTGGGGGCTTGAGTCACCCCCCGATATAATGTCTCAAAGCCCCCCCCCCAAAAAAACAATCGTGAAAAAAACATGTTTTACAATGAAACTATTACTATTTTCACTGAAGCGATCTAGCAAATATTAAATATTGATCCCTGTTGAAAGAAAGCAGTTATAAGAATTTTTAAACATGTATTTACCATGCCCAGAACCACGTCTTTTTAATAATTATTTTCAAAACGTTCTTTCCCCTGCTCAGTTGCTTCGCTCCCTCAACGACCCATTTACATTGTTTCATATATGCCTACTTACGTACATCTTCTTGAAATCCTGACAACAATCCCTGTAATAATTTTCATAAATGTGCCTTTAAAATAATTATGTATTAATTTTACTGTGCTTAGAAATAATTATGTCTTTGCTACGTGTATTCAAAAATTTCTTGCCGTGGGTTCCCCATCTCACACACCCGTCTCCGCCCCCTCGCAAGCATGAATACCCAATTACAGTTTTTTTTTACATAGTTCCTGGACATCTTTTTGAAATCCCGAATCTTCATCAAATATGCCTTTAAAATATTCATTTACCGTGCCTAGAAAACACGTATTTTCTGTTTGTATTTTGAAAAAATTCTAACGTCCCAGGTCGAAAAACCAGTTAATATGGAAATTGAAATTTCTACCAGTTGGAACTGGTACCAGTAGGAAATACCAGTACCCAACTGGTCTCAGTATCGATCATACACATTGCCATCTGGCCTCGGTATCGATCATGCTTTGCACAGTCAAATATATCAATTTTCAAGAAAAATTTCAAAAATTTATTTCAATTATCCATTAAATTCACTCCTCACTACGGAATTGGTAGTACAGAGCTGTCATTGAGTGCAGTGGTGTTAAACACCTTCAATACAGTTAAGCTCATAGAGTGATTAACATATTTTCGATTTGACATGTCCTCTTATAAAGAAAATGTACTAACATTTCATGGTTATGTTACAATATATTTCTTTAATTAAAGTGATAGGCTAACATTGTGGAGCTTCATATTAAAAAATTGTCAAACTTTGATATCTCAGCTACATAGTAGTGTTCAAATGGACAAATAAACACCCTAGAATACAAAAGTTTGGAAAGTTACACTGCCAATGGCAAGTTATACATGAATAAACAATAAAACTCGGGGCGAGTTTTATTAACCTAGGTGAACACACAGTAAGTCTATGGGAGGAAATGGGCAAGTGAATCTGGTCAACTTACGATTTTCACTTTTTTAAGGCACTAAATAATCATTTTGAAATACAATTTTTCAGGGCTTCATTTTTAGACCTCATCAAAGACACTGGTAGCATGGGGAATCATGCGGCTCAGATTTTTTTAACTGTGGTAAATGTTAGCCAATACCTTTAAAGAATAAATTTAATTTAGTGATCCAATTTGATTAACTACACAATAATTATGATACTGTGATTAAATACTTACAATATAAATTCTTTCATGACAATATTGTACGTAATTAACCCATTAAACCCACATCAATCACGGAAAAATGTAATTTTGCAGCAACACTGTAATATGTAAATTATATGCAAATTGCAATGGTTTCCAACTGGTTTTAACTGGTAATCTCTAAAATTTGCTAAATATATGTCTTTGTCATTTTTTAGTTATTGTAATGATATTGTAGAATATTTTATCCATCATAAACATGATTATAAATACATTTCCGTCAACTAATAATTCTAAATATGAATTATGCAGAGTTTTTTTTTATGTTAGTGGAACCATACTGGCTTCAAGATTTACTTGGATTCAACTGGGACCAGTATAGATGTACTGGTTTCAACTGGGACCAGTAGATGTACGGATTTCGACTGGGCTCCGTTCATGTAGGCCTACTGGTTTTAACTGGGACCAAAAGATATACTGGTTTTAACTGGGACCAATATATGTACTGGGGATTCAATTGGGGCCAGTAGATGTACTGGTTTTAACTGGGACCAGTAGATATACTGGTTTCAACTGGGACCAGTAGTTATACTGGTTTCAACTGGAACCAGTTGATCTATTGGTTTCAACTGGGACCAGTTGATCTACTGGTTTCAACTGGGACCAGTTGAAAACTACTGGTTTCAACTGGAACCATTTAAAAAAACTACTAGTTTCAACTGGGACCAGTTAAAAACCTACTGGTTTCAACTGGGACCAGTTAAAAACTTACTGGTTTCAACTGGGACCAGTTGATAACTGGTTATAACTTGGATCTTTACTGGTTTATATTGGTTTCATTTTTTATTTCAACTGGGTCCAGTTGTTAACTGGTTTCAATTCTACTGGTTTCAACTGGTACCAGTTGATACCAGTTCAATCCCATTAAAACCAGTTGAGACCAGTTGAATTTCCAACTGGTTTTCAACTGGTGTCAACTGGTTTTTCGACCTGGGGTGGGAGAGGCCCCCTCCCGCATACACTCCTCCTGCACGGTCGCTTCGCTCCCTCGCAAGTATGACTACTCACATACAGTTTTCCACATACTTCCTATAGGCCTACATCTTTTTGAAATCCTGACTACAGTCCGTAATAATCTTTATGAAATATACCTTCAAAATATAGGTATTCATAATTATACCATGCCTAGAATCACGTCTTTTGTATGCGTATTTTCAAAACTTTTCTGCCGTTAGAGGGAGTTATCCACACCCTCCCCCGCCCGGTAGTTTTGCTCTCTCTTAAGTATGATACCCAATCCCTAATCTTGATGAAATGTGTATTTTGCATGCCTAGAAACCCCTCTTTTCTATGCGTATTTTGACTATTTTCAAAAAGTTCCTATCGTGGGAGGGACTTTTTCACATATTTCCTGTAAATGTTGTTGAAAACCTGACAACAATAATTAATAATCTTCATAAAATATACCATTGCTAAAAATATGTATTTACTTTGCCTAGAAACCCATCTTTTTATGCGTATTTTCAAGAAGTTACTACCGTAGGAGGGGGTATGCCCCCTTACACACTCTTCCCCGCTTGGTCGCTTTGCTCCCTCGCAAGTATGACTTCCCAATCCCTGATCTTGATGAAATATATCATTGCCAAAAATATGTATTTAACCATGCCTAGTAACCCATTTTTTTCTATGCGTATTTTCAAAAAAGTTCCTACCCGTGGGAGGGGGATATCCACACCCTCCCCGGTTCGCAGTTTTCGCTCCCTCGCAAGTATCACTGCCAAAATACAGGTTTCACATACTTCCTGTATTCTTTTTGAAAAAAATCCCTAATTATCTTTATAACTTATACCTTTACAATATTTATTTACTATGCCCAGAATCATGTCTTGTCTTACTATGCGTATTTTCACAAAGCTCTAGCGTGGGAGGGGGTATCACCCCTTCCACACCTTCCCGCGCTCGGTCGCTTTGCTCCCTCGCATATTTCCGTCAAGCCCCCATGTATACCCCTAAAATGTTTGCTCTAGAACCGCGCCTGTTTATGGGTTTATTCTTTGTACTAAATCTTACTGAATTCATAATTATATAGACCTTCAAAATCTGTAGAACTCTGGTTCATAAATGTGGCCCACAGAACTGATCGACTGCTAATTATGTTGGTATGGCCTTAAAAAATATGTAACAAATAAAAACCGAGTAGATATTATAAGGACTCACCAAATGGGAACATTTTCAGAATTTCGTAAAGCTTTAGAAGCATGATTTTTTTCAATTAATCACATTTCAAAGTTTCCTCCTAAAGAAGCGGCAATCTACATCTTCTCCGTGCAGAGTTTATGCAGGTGTGTATCGTTACATAACAGTATTTAGTTTATAACATAAGCATAAGACTGTATATCGTGCATTTTGAGTGAATAGTGAATAGGCCTATACACTGTTCAAAATTTTACCCTTCTTATAAATTAGAAATAGGAAGTCGCCCACAACCTGGGATGAGGTGATTTTGTGACTGTCGGATAACAATAACCTACGTGCTCAAAAAAAATCAGCATTTTTGTATTTAGTAATCTTCTAGACTACATGCTTGCACTATTTACACTACTTGTTGTACTAGGGCCATATTCAAAATTCTGTAAAATTATCATTATTATATATATTATATATATATATTTTTTTTTTTTTTTATTTTTTATTTTGTTTTTTATTTTGTCTTGTTTGTTTTATTTGTTTTATATTATATCTTATATTATATATTATATATTATTATATATATATATTATATATATTATATATTGTATTTCAGCACATTGTTGTCACTGCATAATCATGTGCAAGATTGTAGCTTAACCCCCTTTTTTTGTTCCGAAACATGTTTCCATAGTTTTTTTTTATTCCTCCACGAAAGCGGAAGAAACGCTGTTTTCGGGTTGTAAAACCTGTTAAACCAGCGGAAAATATACTACCAACCCTGCCATTGGATCTTTAAATTCACTAAGTATGTATTTTTTTAGACATTGATATGTTCCTTTAAATTTCAGATGTGATATATCAAATAAGATCCATTTTCACTGATAAGTACCCAATCATGGTCCCAAACTGAAAAGAAGTTTGTCATGTTCTTGTAATTCTTTCCAAATGTTTATCATATTTTGACAAATACTGACAGATGTGGTAACCATCAGAAATTTTAGTAATACTGTATTTTAGAGTGTGACTTTTTTTTGGTTTTACAAATTGCAGTTTAATTGGCCAATAAATGTAGACATTATAAAGGGGAACAACATGCCCATTTGTGCCTAAGCGGGCCAAATAGATTTGGGTTGATAGGGTTAAAGGAACCCCGACAATAAATGATGGAGGGGTTTGAAAATTTTCACCCTGTCAATTTCAGACAGGTTGGACCCCATAAAAGTCAAAACAGCAAAAAGTAAAAAAAGAATAAAAACTAATCTAAAAACAAATCAATTGTTTCGTCGGAACCATGTTTTAAAAGCAAAAAGTACTTCAAGCTATTGCTTCAATTGTGTCAACCGTGACAAGTACAGGGTTTCAAAGTTAATAAACAAAAAAAAAAAAAATTACAACAACATACAGCCATTATTGAATTTTTCATATCGCGTATAATTGTCTACGAGAGACCTTCGGGGTGGCACTCACATGATTGCGATTCTCTGGTGTGATTTGCCGACTTGTCTTATTTGTGCGTGTTAAAAGATGCGGTGTTTAAAAACCTCCGTTCTTTTTATGAGTTTGCAATCGTATTATTCCACCTTCTTTTTTAAATTTGAGATGAAGTCAGAGTTTTATTTATTTGTGTTTGCATGGAAACTTTCTCACCAGCGGGGTAGAGCTAGTTCAACCATATAAAAAGAAAGAAAATGAGCAATATAACTTGAACTGCTTGGCTGTATTACATCAACGTCGCCGCCTCCGTTCTGAGTCAGAACGGAGGTGATTAACGTATGTTATTGGGAATTTCAAAGCACGGCGATTATTTCGTGGTAATAATTAAGTTCTCTCTCTGTGAAAAAAGGGACAAACAAACAAGTAGTACAATTCGTTTCCTACGTCAGAAGACTGACAGAGTGTACACTGCATTTCAGTATGAGGCACATGAACATCAAAACGGACTTTGGTAACAGGTAGTGCATGTGATCTACATCTGAATTTAGAAAGTATGATAGCATCTTTTTGATTCAAGTTCTGTAAATAAGTTTCATATTTATTGTTACATTTTAATATCCTGTAATTTCTGCAAATACGATTTGACCACACAGCTGCATTCCAGTCCTGACAAAATCTTTTAACCTCGTTTTGACCATATTCACAACAATCCTTATGCCCCAACCATTACTTTGATCAAGCCAGATACTTGATAGGCCAGAATGATTAAATGTATTCTCAATAAATTTTAGCCAGGAGGAGTTATAATCTGTCAGCTCGTCTTTATGTAACCTAAAAATAAATTTCAAGAGTACACTTGAATATTTGTTCTCTTTACCTTTTAAAATTCTTGTCCAAAAACCAATTACTTTACATTCAACATGATTCAGAATTAAGCCCCGTCCTGTCTCCCCATAGACCATACAATCAGGAGTGCATTTGTTTAAAAAATAATATTGTCCTCAAGAAGTTTCTGTGTAATACTTCAATCTGGCTTATGTCTTCATTACCCCAGATTTCACTTCCATATACACGCTTAAAAATGACCTGTTGGATCCACCCTTTTTGTGCTGAATTCACCATTTTGAGTGCGGGCGAGGAGTGACAGCGTTTTAAATGTTGATTTACCCTTTTTGAAAGTGTTGAAAATACGGCACTATTAAAGTGTTGTAAATAACGCTGGATTGTACCCTTTTCGTAATGGGGTAAATTAGCGTGTTAAATGTGGTTTTGGCGTGTTGAAATGTTGAAAATTCACCCCTTTTAAAGTGTTGGAAAAAGTGTTGAATGATAAGGCTAAAATGACATTATTGAATATGGTTTCAGCACATTAAAAATGTTGAAAGACCCCTTTTGGAAAGGGCAGAAAATATTGTTAAAACACACATGAAATCACACACCCAGGTATGCTCGTGCACACATCAATCACCCCCTCCCCTCCCCCCACACACACGGCACGCACACACGCACGCACACACACACACGGCACGCACGCACACACACACGCACACACAAACACACACACACACGCACGCACGCACACACACGCACGCACGCACACACGCACACACGCACGCACACACGCACGCGCACACACACACGGCACGCACGCACACATACGCACGCACGCACACACGCACACACACACACGCACGCACGCACACACACGCACGCACGCACACACGCACACACACACGCACGCACGCACACACACGCACACGCACAAATAATTACATGGCGATTGCAATGAGAGTAGCATTACAAATTCTTAATCTATTTTTCTTTCATAAATGAATTGTACAAAAGGTTCAACTGGAAATATCAAATTGACTAGTTTTGGAGACATGTATAATAAACTTACGAAACTATTCTAACACAATGAAAATACTGCTGTCATATCAGGATTGCAGAGATGAATTTACAGCCAACATTTCAAATGAGTGTGTAATGACCTGCCATGCAAACGATTCTTGAACATAGAATTAGAAGAGGCATTTGAATTACCCCGAAATCATACTCACACATACTGCACTGTAAAAAATGCGACATGTGACATGTTTATGAAATAAACACATTGTTGAAAAACACTTTGTTAGACATCGAAACACCTGGTATGTTTAGGACGTGTTAACTCTTGCGAGTTTTACAAGTGTTTAGCTAGGAGTGTTTATTTTGGTCACGCTGCATGTCTTGCCCATATCACGCAATGTTGAACATCTAAACACTTTGCTAGACATCTAAACACCTGGTGTTTAGTACGTTACAAGTGTTTAGCTAGGAGTGTTTATGTTGGTCACGCTGTATGTTTCGCTCATATCACAAAAAGTTGAACATCTAAACACTTTGTTAGTCATCTAAACACCTGGTGTTTAGAGCAAGTGTGAACTCGATTGCGAGTTCTATTAGTGTTTAGCTAGGAGTGTTTATTTTTACGCTGTAGGCTATGTCTTGCCCATGCATATCACACAATGTTGAACATCTAAACACTTTGTTAGACATCTAAACACCTGGCTACGCAGGCTGACAGGTTTCCAGATTTTCATTCCAAGGCGCTGATAAACGCGCGATCACAGCGCCTAACAGCGTGCGCAGAATGCATGCTGCAACAACCATAATGTCTTGGGCTTTGTACTCGCGCACGTGAATCATCTAAAAATCACGGACGCCATCAATGGAGTTCATCTTCGTCTGATGTTAAAACATTTTGGTTGCAAACTATTGGATGCAGCGAGAGAGGAAGTCCAAGCGTTAATCCAAAGGTAACTTTTACACACTGTTAATGTTATTGTGGGTCTTATTGTTAGTTAGATAAATTACATGTTTGTAAATTGTGTTGTAAACTTTAAGACCCTCAGGCTCAGTAACAGTTTTACGTGAGCCCGGTACGTTAGTTAACGTTAGATCAATTTTTACGTAGATCGTAACGAAGCGTCAACCCCGCCCCGGCCTATAAATGTACAGTAGGGTGGGGAATTGAGTAACCGGACACCTAATTTTTGAATTTTTTCTGGATATGTTACCAAAAAACTTAATTTTCAAATGATCAATATCGGTGTTTTCATAAGAAATCAAGATTTACAGGAAGAAAAATGAATGCTGCGTACCCGTGTTCTGTTTGCAACTTTGCGCGATAGTTCCCCGACGCGTACTGCGCCGTTCTATCGCGCGGTGTCCGGGTACTCAACCCGTCCGGAAATACAACCTCTCATGATACAAAACTGTAGGGCCTGTAGAATCGCAAAAATTATTAATAGGCCTCTAAATGTAAAAAAGAAAAATTGACATTGCAATATTTCTAGACTATCTTGATTTGGGTGTACATTTTAACGGCAAATTTCATGAAATAGGCCTATAACGTTAGAGTGTAGTAACGAATTGTAGTCTGCACTCTGCACTGACGCAAACGAACAGCGGTGCGCAAGCAGCGCAAAAATGTGCACTCATTCGATGAACAATATCCTAGTGATATTCCATGTCATGAAACGTTGATCGCTAACTTCGTTCACAGCCATGGGTTCGCGAGCCGCTTTCGCATCGCTGGTATGTAACGTCATATTATAACGTTCGATTCTATGATGAGAAATGACACAAATGTCACAATGAAATAGGGCCTAATTTTCTTTGACTTGTCTTTTATTTATGTGAGGCTTAGTGACAGTGAAGGACCTGGATTATTCCTGGTGCCTGGGCCATGGACAGAGTGGAGAGATCTTTTGTTGATGCCCCAGTACGACGTGATTACCTCCTCTGGCAGAATTGATGGACAGTAAGTAACGTTAGATAACTAAGTTAGATCTATTCTAAGTCTAATTTTTTTCATGAGCGAGGTGCATAGAACTTCTAACGTTACATTCTATTAAAC
>JZLH01S0167832.1:15486-28900 GCA_001188425.1 Eucidaris tribuloides | reverse complement strand
GGTTGGGTATTTATGTTGATATGTTTTCTTATTTTCGAATCTTTCTTGTTCACTGAGTTAACATGCAAAGATTTAAGGCACATTTAAAACAATCAATCTCAGCTAGTTATAAATACTTTCCACGCTATAAGCCACTCATTGTCTCATGACCAAGGCTTCTAAGAAATGCAAGTCAGGTTAGCATCAGTGGCACTGTACGTCTCTGAGGGAACACTAACCACATGACAGCATAAAATATTAATTTTAATCATGATAACAATGTACAAAAATAATCACACATTTATGAATTTGTAGTTGCAAGCTTGTACATGAAAATCATTTTTAGAGCTATTTTTTGGCCTCTCGAATGCAAGTACGGAATGTCGCATAGCTTTAACGCACGACTATGCCCGGACATCGCAATTGCGGTCTTCAAAAGATACGCAGATTCAAAAGAGAAAAAAACCTGGAAGCACCGGTGGCAAGAGTTCGCACCATTAAGAGTTATTACACGAAAGAATCGAGGCGTTTAAAGCAGCGTGATCTTTATATTGCTGCCTTAAAAAAGTAAACATTGTTAGATCCTTAGGTATATAGAAGAAAATAATCTAAGAAACTTACAGCAAGCTTCACCCTGACTCAAGTTGGTTCCCATATGTCATGTGATATAAAATTCATAAAAGTTGCGTTTCTCAGAAATTTGAAATGATGTTATCTGTGCATTTCACCTTATTATCAGAAAATTATTCTCCACATAGCAAACTATGAAATAAAACGCCTATTCCATTATCAATGAACTATTAAAAAATTGCAATTTATGGAATTTATATTACATGCATATGGGGAGCTGCTCGCATGTTGACAGTCACAAATTGAAAATTTGAAACTTATAACATCATGTTATTCTTTTTGGCTGGATGTTCAGCCAATTTTCATTAATAATGTTTCTTTCAATGTTCTGCTTTGATTAAAACCAATCTTAATGTCAGGGTGACACCTTTTGACGATGTACTAGTGGAGGGCATGCAAATGAGATTCTTGCCTTTAGGGTGAGCTCATTCAAGAATAGAGCCTGTCCAGAGTAAAAATAATCACTAAAAATTTGCTTTCTCATCAATCGGCAACATTAGAATAGTCAATTTATTATATAAAGGTAATGAGGATATGATGATGATGTGTCAAACATTCACCTATTATATTAATTATTTTTGGTGAAATTTTTAGAGATCTGGTTTTTCTGATGAAATTTGAGACTAAAAATAATTTTTGATAGAATAATCGTTCACTTTTAATTATGACATAAAAAAAGTCTGTATAATATTATGTTTTCAAGTTAGATTTCAATACAACACCCACTAACCAAGTGGACAACCCAAAGCGTCATCATACAACAGCCATTGCCATTGATTAAAGTTTATGAAATATTCTAGTTAATCTCATTTTTAAAATATTTTAACAAAAGGGGAATATTCACTATGACATCTGTAGCATCCAGTGTCATTGAATAGCTATATTTTCTGTACTTTATTATTTCATTAGAGTTGGTAAAATACAGCAACATTCCAGTAAAAAGGCAAACACGAATATGTGGTCCTAGTATTGACATGACAGTTAAAGGTGGCTTCTATGACAGGAACATCATCCAACGTCGCTTTTGTTATTGGGAGATGCAATGTACAGCAGAGGATAGTCGACTGGCTTCTTGGTCTCTATTCTTCGTCTCCTCCTCCCGTCCACCTGCTTCCCCCTACCAACCCTCTTTCCTCCTCCTCCAATCTGTCCTCTGTTATTTTTCCTCCTCGCTTCTCTTCCTCTACTTTCTCCTTTCATCCTACCTACTCACGAGTCTTGACGTAACATTCATCGAATCAGCCTTTGGCAGACAAGGCTGCGGGAGTCGGATCGCTTAGTGGCTGGAATTGAGGTTGCGAGATCGGACCAAAATCACCCCCCATGAGGTCTCGTAAGTTGGCCTCGAGCGACTGGGTTTAGGACTGCCCATTCGTCGTCGAGCAATCTCGGCTCAAGAGGTTTCTCACCTGCCAACAGAAACAGGCATCTATATACATTACCATTGACTATATTAGAACCTTTAGACTAATATGTCACCTTTGACCCCTAATAATATTTAGAGTCCACTCCAGCATCTCTCCTCCAGCGGTTTCTCAAACCTGCAAGCGAGAAACGCACATCTATTACAGTTAACATTTTACTATTATTTGACCTTGACCGACACTAACTTAATATTACGGGTTCCCATCCAACAATCTCTCCTCAAGCGCTTTCTCACCTGCAAGGAGAAATATGCATCTCTTCTGTTAACATTTGACCTTATTTGACCTTTAACCTATATATGTGGCCTCAGACCTGTATTTTAGTGTGATCTACTTGCACACTTAAGTCTGTCAATATTTTTTTAAGTCATTGGGCGGAAACCAATTAGGGGGATGGATGGACGGATGTACAGGGTAACGCTAAATGCCCACTTGAGACTTTGTCTACAGGGGCATAAAAAAGGGTCATTAAGTCTGAAAGATAACAATTCTAAGGTGCAAATCGATGCAACAAGCAAAACATACACAAACAAATGATAATAAAAACAATTTACAAAAGCAGTGGGATTGTGTTGTTCTCGTTACTATTATCCATTTCCTCTTTTCAATAAGGGGTGAGGGTGTTTTCCAAGAAAAGGGGTTGTAAAATACTCCCTTTTTGCAAAAGAAGGGTGTCTGAACAACCCTACCTTATGACAAGACCCTTCCTTTTATGGGCAAGCAAAGCAAGCCCAGCTGAACGCGACAGTGTGAGGGCCTTTTGAGATCTGCTTTGCATCCAAAAAGTAATTATTATTCATGACCACAGGATTAAACGATCTCATTTTGAATCCACCTATGGTGGGTTGAAAGAAATTCAGTTAATGCTGGTAACTACAAAACATACATCATCAAATACCCAATTTGTACACTTTCTTGGTTGAAGAGTAGTTTAAGCAGTTTTGCTTAAATTTTGTTTTTATGAGGTCCAATTTGGCATGCAAAAATTTACGTGTAAGAATGATTTCACCTGTTGAAATAGTGAACACGTCCAGACCGACTCTAGTTACAGCAAGTCTGTGCGAACACTGTCCCAGTTGGAATGCATATTCAACGTGGGATCAAGTAGACAGACATGCTGATTGGTTGAATTTTGCTACCAAAATTGGTAATTCAAAGGTCTAACATATGAATGCGAAGCAGATCTCAAAAGGCCCTCGTGCTGTCGTGCTCAGCTGGGCTCGATTTGCTTGCCTATACAGCAGTGAGAGGGCCTTGTCAAAAGGCTAAAACAACCCTAACGCCCACAATTGGTATGCTGATGATAATAGCCTACCTGTTGCAACTGAGTAGATCTGATACTTCTCCTTGGAACATTCAAACGGTCTCTTACTGTTCCAGGGCAGGCTGAAGTACTTCAGGATAGCGGCCATGTGGCTACAAAGGTAGCCCGACTTGCCCTGGTGACAGGAACACACGCCCATCTCCAGGTTCACCGTGAACAGAATTGAGGAGGTCTTGCTCTTTGCTGTCACGAGGTACTCCATTATGTTGACCTGAGGGATGGAACAGAAATGACATAACAAGCCTGGTCAAATAATTTATGATTGCTGTGTCATTAGAATAGAGGTGGCGAAATTTGATCTAAACCTCATTCGATTATCGTGGAAAAAACATTGTCAATAACACAATTTATCGCCCGAGTTGAAAAACAGATTTGTGATGAACAAGATAAATCTGTTGTAGGCTTAAACTGACAGTGCACTCTTTAGGGCTGTTATCAACATATCGTCAAAACAATGTTGCTATCTGTAGACCCTCTTGTTACTAGATCTGGAGATTTGTGGTGCCAACTGTTTATAAGTGGCATTTTGGTTGGCAGGGTGTTGATAGATTTGTTGACAAAATACTAAGTGCACCACTGCTCTTGCACTACCACAAGTTTGATAACTGAACAGCATGGAGGTCTCTCATATTACTCCTACCTCCCTGTTTTTATCTCTCATGTGCAGAGTATTCTTAGCTATGGGAATTCTTGGTCCCTCCCACTACAGTGCATGCATTTACCCCATTAGGTTTTCATAATGGACAGTATTTTGTGCCATTTCGTGCCTTTGGTGATATTTTGAAATAATCATGAGATCATTATCGTGTGTTCGATATTTTTTCAACATCGACTAATTTCGATATTATCCAAACATTGGCCAGCACTACACTAGACTAATTCACCTGTAGAAGATGATTTAATTGCATGTTCTAAATAGGCCCCAGTAATAAATATATTGTACTTACAGTAGTCTTTAACAGGTTGAAGAATGATATAAGAATAATTAAATTATGCCTTCATCCCCTTTGGAGTGGAGGCATAGAAATAACATATTTTTTACCTGGCTTTCATGACCTGAGGTCAACACTAAACTTTGTGTATTTCTGTGTCACTGTGAAAAAAAAAAATCACAGGTGGACTTGAACCATGATCTCCTAATTAATGGGCATGCCTCATTACCACTAGACAACCCTAGCTGTAGAAACTTGCAGGTACATTTAAACACAACACATGTACCAAAAAAAAAATACCACATTTTAAAGACATCAGCTAACATTGTGGAGCTTCAATTTAAAAAATTGTCAAACTGTGATATGATCTGATATCTGAGCTATGTAGAAATGCTTAAGTGGACAAATAAACACCACAGAATACAAAAATTCGGAAAGTTATGCTGCCACTGGCAAGATATGCATGACTGAATGTCACCCATGAATTTCCACTATGGTGGACTATAAAACAGCCTATATCTACACACAGTAAGTCTAAGGAAGGAAATGGGCATAGTGAATCCGGTCAACCTGTGTACTCATAGATTTTCACTTTTTTAAAGCATTAATAATCATTTTGAAATACAATGTTTTTTCAAAGCTTCATTTTTAGACCTTATCGAAGACACTTCGAGCATGGCGGATTATGTAGCTCACATTTTTTTTTTAAACTGTCGTCACTGTTAGCACATGGCTTTGATACACATGTCCAGCCATTACCTGTTTGATACCATCTCGTGGGATGGATGAATCAAAGAAGATGGGAGTAAAGGAGAGATCAGTCTGGAGATTGCTGCATCCCTCCTTGAGATTCCTCTCATAAGCACCATCCACACCATGAAGCAGAAAATGGGTCATCTAGTACACAAAATAATCAAAAGGAGAAACATAATGTTAAAATGCAAATTGGGTGGGTTAAGAAATAAATTCCAGGTTAATTGGCTACAATGATAGCCATTTATTATCATCACCATCATAATCCCAATTATCAACATCACCTTCATCATATTGTCATCGGCATCATCCTAATCAACAGCATCGCCATTATCACCATAACCTCCACCACCATCATCATTATCATCATCATCATCACCATCACCATTGTCACATCATCAACATCATCATCATCATCATCACCATTGTCACATCATCAACATCATCATCATCATCATCATCATCATCACCATCATCACCACCACCACAATCACATCACCCATCACCATTATCACCACCATTACAATCACCATCACCATCATCATCACAATCACAATTACCACCATCATCCCCATCATCATCACCATCACCACCTCCATCACCCATCACCATCACCATCACCATCATTATCAAGACCATCATCTTTATCATCATGGTCTTCTTCACTAACAAATCATCACCGTCACCACCATCATTACCAACTATCCTCACCTGAAGTATGTTGAACTGTCTTCCTCTCAGCAAGATTCTGTCTCTCAGACAGTTCATCACCCTCTCCCAGGGATGCATGCCGATACCAATCCTGTGCACAGGATGATCATCTGGTAGCATCCACTCCATCCAGCGATGAGCGATGTGTTCCGTAACGAATGTCCCAAACTCCCTGTAACTGCACAGGAATAAACACAGAATTACATGTGGGCCTAACTTACACAAATTTAAATATCCTTATTACTGCTGTTTGTCCAATAAAAGAGCATAGAATACAAAACAATGTACAAATAATATATTGGCATGCAAGTCTATCTCAGAAATAGATGCATTCTGAAAGACACTGTTTAAAGATAAATCGTCGTGGCTATTACGAACCGTCGAACAATTCATTTTGGTGCGCAAACGCAATTCCGAGAAAATCGCGTTTGAAAAAAGTGCACTTTTCCAACAAAGAATTTTCTTGTTTCTCGCTGTTACAGATGGCTGAATTTTAGCAAAGTGACAAATATAAATACTTTAGTTTCTGGCTTACTGATTATTTTGAGCCAATATCATAAAATAATAAATATATTTAGCGATAAAATTGTTTGGCCATTCGTAAAATCCACTGGACGAACAATTTTCACGTTGAATTGTTCGGCTGTTCGTAAAACAAGCGCCTATCCAGTGCGCGCATACCTCTGTGTACTGTTTGTCGCTCACACCAAATTGTTTAGCGGTTCGTAAAACAAGCGCCTATCCAGTGCGTGTATACCTCTGTGTACTATTTGTCGCTTGCGCCCCTGTTTCACGAACCGAAAAACAATTTAGACTGAAATTTTGTGACGAAAGGGGTGTTTTTAAACTCGTATATTTCAAAAAGTAAACATTTTTACTGTCTAAAACTTTGGGACATGATAGTTTAGATTATGTACTTTCATAATACGCTGAAAACTCAAAATCGAAAATTTGACCCCAAAACAACTGTTTGGCGGTTCGTAAAAGCCATGACGAAATGATGTGATCGCGGGTAATCCTTAAGATGGGGTGAAACTATTCTAGAATCAAGTAAACTGTGCAAGGATTCTACTGTTAAAATTTGGTAGTCAAAAGTTGACTCGTTCTGAAATAACTTCCATTAGTATGCCTTGTGACAGACAAATCTGTTGTGTAGCTTTCGATGGGATCTATTTTTATCAGGGCTTGAGAGAAACAAAATGCTAGTATGTTCTTGCTTGATTTGGCTTAAGTAAATAAATTCAAGATAAATCCTTCCAGCCAGGAGATACATTCCACCTGGTGTATCCATTGCTATATCTTTCAACCAGTTTGGTTTGAGAGGCCATTTGTTTATTTCTCCCAATCATGACATTGCTCTTTAACATTGTAGAAGCCCCATTAAAAACTGTCAAACATTGATATCTGACCTACATAACAGTGTTTGAATAGGCAAGTAAACATTATAAAACACAAAACTTTAAATAGTTGTTTTAATATATTTCACTAGCAAAACATATACAGATAAGTATTGGCAAATTAATTACTGTCTTGGGGATCAAAATTCAATAAAACAACAGTCTATGGGGGAAGCTGGAATGGTCATTCACCAATTTCCACATTCTAAAATGTATCTCTTTGAAGAGAAATTTTTTCAGGGCTTCAGTTTTAGACACTAGTAGCGTGCAGGATCATGTAACTCAGAGGTTTAAAACTGGAAACATTGTTAAACGATGTATTTAATGTGTCAGCATCCATGATAGACGGCCTAATCTTATTTATTTCTTAATTTTACAGCAGTAAATTGTGGAAACATTGTCTTATTGGCAAAACAACCATATTTTGCCCTCCACAGAAGGTCACATTTTATATCTTTATCTTATACCCAACTGCATTAAACATATATTATAAATCTGCTGAAACGTGATAAGCAGACTTACCAATCATTCATTTCACTCCCCAGTATCTTGAGGTGCACGCTTTGAATTTCCTCCGCTGACCGACAGCTGACCAGCTCCTTGACCAGGTCCAGTAGCACCGAATGGTCAGTCGGCTGAACTCGGTGTTTAGGGTCCACCAACCAACGCCACGTGGTCAGCAGAAGATGATACGGGCTGATCAAGACGGTGGAGTTTGGGAAGATCCCCTGCAAGATATCAGCCTTGAAGTGATCACTGTCTGTCAAAAAGTGGGCGGGTCCATCACGACCACGCCCCCCGAATGCATCCTCCGGTAGCAGCATCTTGAAGAGTTCCAGGCCCTGTGAGATGAAGACTTCCTCCACCGACGACAGCACCAGGAACCCTAGAGGTAGTCCTCCGGCGTTGCTCGGCACCATGAATGAAATCACATGACACATGACCTGCCCGAAGCTCTGCACCATGCCGTCCACGATGCAGAGTTCGCCGCTGAGCACCGTTTCGGTGTGCGCACGTCGCATGACAGGAGTACATATGGCGATGATCATATCGTCGTGTTTACCCGTTATCCTCGCAAGATGGGCGTGGGCGGGGTTCGTTTCGTTGACGTGTTTTGAAATTAACAGTTCCAAGTCCTCGTACAGTTCCTTGAGGTTGACGGTGTTTTTTCTCTTCTTGTTGGAGCCAGGTACTCGCGTTTTGTAGCCATGCCCAAAGAAGTCAATACCTTCATCGTCGCCACCAGAAGTTTGTCCCATGGCTGAGTTGTCAGGGAGTGAAGAATTGTCCAAGATGGATGAGTTCTCCATAATTGAGGAATTGTCCATGAGTGACGGACTGTTCATTTCCATTGAATTATTCATGACGCTCTCATCGTCTACACAAGTACTTTCTATAGCAAGATGAAAAAAAATTAATTGTTAAAATGTAAAAGGTTTGATGGTTTGGTTCCTTCTTTGTTTCTAGCCAAATAAAGTTTGATTTAATTTCGTATCTACATTGTAATTATTATGACCATCATACTTTCATATTCATAAAAATTTTCGTGGCAATTTCCAGGCTATCACTACATGTACCTTTCATTATTGCTTACTCTATTTATTGAATCACCATGACCATATTAATTACACTCTCATCATTCATAAAGTAACTGTCCTTGGTAATACTGTTAACATCACCCTAGCACCAATCTTTTCTCAAGCTAATCATCATCATTATGCACATTATCATCATCATCCACATCAGCACCATATTCATCATTATTATTATCATTGTCACTATCATCATCATTATCATCATCATCACCATCATCATCACTATCTTCATTATAATTATCATTATTTTCATCGTTATCATCATCATCATTATCGTCATCATTGTCATCATCATCGTTATCATCATCATCGTTGTCGTCGTCATCATCATCATCATAGTGAGTCACCATCATCATTACCATTACCATCTTCATCATACTGTCCCATCATCTTCCCTACCTCCTCCTCATCCTTATCCTCATCCTTATATTATCCTTACTATAAACATCATTACATCTTTACCTCCTGCATCCCCTTTCAGCCTCTTCATTGGTGATGAATCACTGCTATCCTCCTCCATTAATGGTGGGGCAGGGGTTGATACCTCTCCAATGCTACTAGCATCACCTGTTTTGTTATGAAGGAAAACATCATCATCAGCGTATCATCATCACCCTCATCATCATCCTCATCATCATCATCATCACCCACATCATCATTATCACCATTTACATCATCATCATCATCCTCATTTTCATCATCATCATCATCATCATCCGCATCATCATTATCATCATCATCCTCATCATCCTCATTTTCATCATCATCATCATCACCACCACCACCACCATCACTATCATCATCACCCTCTTCATCACCATCATCACCATCATCACCATCATCATCACCACCACCATCATAATCATTATCATCACCCTCATCATCACAATCATCATCATGTATCATTATCAATGCCATCATCATCTTCACTGTACTGTCCCATCCTTCTTCCCTCCTCCTCCTTGTACTGTCTCGCCCTCCTCCTCCTCCTCATCATCATCATCATTCCCATAACCAACATCACATTTTTACCTCCTGCATCTCGTTTCAGCCTCTTTGTTGGTGATGAATCACTGCTATCCTCCTCCATCAATGGTGGGATGGGAGTTGATGGTTCCCCAGTGCTACTAGCATCACCCATTTTCTTTATTTTACGAGGTTTCAAAATGTGTGGTTTGCGTTCTCTCATCATCCGATAGAAGATTCTGTAACAATAATAAGAATAATAATAATAATAATCCACATTTTATTCAAAACAGAAATCAGAAATAGAAATCCTCCGAAAATTCATTTTGCCTAATTGATCGTGGGCCCGGCAGTTACTGAGCAGCGCCAGATCAACGTTGCTCTATCCCTTAAATCGTTGAACGCCAAACAGGGTAGCAGCAACTCCCATCTTTTAACGTCTTTTGGTCTGACACGGCCGGGGTTTGAACGGGCTCGAACCCCCGACCTTCCGCTTGTGAGGCGGACGCTCTACCAACTGAGCCAACACAATCAGTTCTATAAACAATAAACATTACAGCCAAATTACAATAGTTGAATTATTTGATATACATGGATTGTCAAATCCAAGTTTGGCATGTATACAAATTTTGTCACTTTTCCCAGACATTATCCAATAATTGTATATCAGAATCATTTAAAAAATCAGTCAAGTTACAGTAGTTGAATTATGTGGTATACATGGATTGTCAAATCCATATATCTATATCAACATTTTTGTAATACTTCTAAGACATTATCCAATATTGTATATCAAAATTGTTTAAAAATTCAGCGGGAAAGAATTACATTCTCTGAATAATTGAATGGGAAATATATTTTACACATATCGACTGCGATTGTTGTGTGTTTCTTACAATTTTAACAAATTTATCTTGAAGGTAAATGACATGATTGGGGGAATCTTCAACTTGAGGTAAAAACTATTGTTGAATCAAGTAAACTATGCAAGGATTCTACAGTGAAAATTTTGAAGTCAATAGCTGACTCATTTAAAAAAAAACTTCCATCAATTTGCCTTTTGACAGGCAAATCTGTTGTTTATCTTTCTATGGGATTTAATTCTCTCAGGCCTTGAGAGAAATGAACAGCTGGCATGTTCATGCTAGATTTTCCTTAAGTAAACAAACATCAAGGCAAATCCTTCCAGCCAGGAGATACACTCCAGCTGGTGTATCCATATATCTTTTAATCAGTTTGGTTCAACTTCTAAAGGCATTCCTTTATTTCTCTTAATCATGTCACTGCCCTCTAATTACATGTAAATATAATGGAAGTACAAAAGTGTGATTATACTGTTTGATTATGTAACATAGATTGCTTACAACTAACCCACCTCCACAGAGCCTATCTCCACAGAGCCTAATGATATGGCAACTTTCATGTGTTATAATCTTTCCAAAGAGTTCTTCAGGTCACAACAACAACATTTTTGTTGTTGTTTTTTGAAATATAATTTTTTTCAGGGCTTCACTTTTACATGTAGACCTTGTCAGAGACAGTAGCTCAGATTTTTTAAACTGGGAACATTGTTAAATTTTGCCTATAAAGGTAAATGACATGATTAGGGGTAGTCCTCAACTTAAGCTGAAACTATTCTAGAATCATATAAACTATACAAGGATTCTACTGTGAAAATCTTGTAGCAAAACGTTAGTTCATTCTAAAATAACTAATGTCAATATACCTTGTGGCAGGCAAACCTGTTGTGTACCTTTCAATGGCTTCTGTATCTATTGGGGCACAATAAAATTAGAATACAAGTATGTTCATGCTTGAAACAAATTAGAGTAAAATCCTTCCAGCTGGGAGGTCTACTCCAGCTGGTGTATAGTTGGTATATATTTCAACTAATTTGAGGCACTTTCAAGTATTCCCAATCATGTCACTAACCTTTAAGAACGGATAAACAAAATACAGAGAAGCTGGTAAAAGTGCTTTCACTGTATTTTGTACGTGAAAAATCCTATAATTTAACAAAACTAGAAAACGTCAATGACGTAGCGCTCATCCGGCATCTACGCCAACATCATCATTATCCGAACCTTTCATGTGGTTACAATTTATACGCCGGTCAAAAATTAATATATTGGATGTCCCGGAAGGAGATTATGAATTATGAAAAAAGTTAGAGTGAGGAAAAATTATTAGTTTTCAATGCCCGGAAGGGACATGACAAAAAAAAAAATGATAATAATAACTACATGAATATATATATGAATCATGCACGCCCAATCCCGTTCCGGGGCTCCGTACTGATTTTTTGTTTTGGAAAAAAACACATATGAAGTGGAACCAAAGTTAAAAAGGTAGCTTTGATTGAAATAAGAACTGAATAAATTGTTATTTTTGGAATAACATCTTGCTAAATTACTATAATTAATTACTATGGAGCAACAGTTAAAATTCTGGTAGAAGTTTAGTGTACCAAGCCTTTAGCTCTACGCAGATAAAGCAACTAAATCAAAATGTGGTTGACAATTGAATGTAGAAGAAGCATTTTTGTGATTTTATTTGGTGGATTTGAAATATAATTTGCAATAATTATGTCATGATTCATTTTTAAATTTGTGCATAATGATGTTAATTTTCAAATATTGTTGTGTGAGAAGTTCCTGAAGCCCCACCTAGCCCTATCAGATTCAAACAGACAGCATGAAAATCGGCTGCAAGAAAGCGTGGGAGATAAGAAGCCACTTTGTTGTTAATTTTGGATTAATTTTGCATAAATTTACCATCTAATTAAATTTAAATGGAATATAATTTTCAAAATTCTGTGGGTAGAAGTTTAATAGTGCCATAATCAGGCACCCTCACAATAAGAATCACAATCAAAATTCGTATGAGAAATGACAGGAGAGAAAGAAGTTTTTGTGAATTTCCGACAAAGTTTGCATATTTTGCGCATTATTGATTAATTTTAAATTTGCATACATTGATCTAATTCAAAATTTTGTGTAGAAGTCTTGAAAGGCCCCCACCTAGCCCTATCAGATCAAACAAACAGAATGGAAATCGGTCAAGAAATGTGGGAGAAGAAGCAATTTATTGTTTATGTTTTTGGAAAATTTGCCATAATTACCATAATTTCATTAATGGAGTAATTAATTTTCAAAAATATCTGTGTACAGTTTAATGTGGACAACTCAGCCCTTACCAAATAAAGCAATCAAAATCAAATCTGGTTTGAGAATGAAGGAGAAGAAAGCATTTTTATGTTAGATTTGCTAATTTTGCATAAATTAATATATATAATGAACTTTCACGATTCCTGGTGTAGAAGTTTTAAATCCCCCACCTAGCCCTATATATGAAAACAATCAGATCAAAATCGGTTGAGAAATGACGCAGAGAACATTTTCAAAACTGTGGACGACGGACGGTGTAAAGGACGGAATGACGGACGCCCGCACGCCATGGCATAGCTCATCGGGGCCTTCAGGGCCGGAGATGAGCTTAAAAATTAATTCCCGAGGCGAACTTCAGGGCTTTCCGCCTGAAACTAGCACCCTGCCCCAAACAATTGGGATTCTTGTTTTTTCACAAGCAATGTTGTATAGTAAAGTCTTTTTGAAAATACACACACATAAGCATGTGCCACACACACACACATACATAATCTTTACTGGTATATCACATTAATTTTGTTTGTTGATCTCTCTCT
>JZLH01S0167807.1:2497-12646 GCA_001188425.1 Eucidaris tribuloides | reverse complement strand
TGAAGATCCTGAAAAATAAAATTTATGTCCCTAATTTAGTTCTAATCATTTTAAAAGTATGTATTTATCTGTTATTTTTCTTAGGTACCACATACACGTACAATGCATCAGCCATTTCTCTCTGGCCTGTATTATATTAAACTGCCATTATAAAGAACTCTGATATAACAAAATCTTGTTTACAACAAACAAAACTGTCTGGCCCCAAAGTGAAAAATGTCTTTGTATTTTTGTTTTTGTGTTTGCTACCGTGATGAAACAAAATCTAAATTTTCCTGAACCCAAGGAACTTGTGATAATGAAAGTACTAAGTACTTTTTTGTTCAAATTAAATCATTGAGGTTATTATAACTGTCATATTTGTAAACCATTGATTACTGAAGAGACCCTCCTACATAATAAAGTCTTTTTTTAGCAATCTCCAGGAATCAATTGGCATTATGTATCTATTCTCTGTCTTTTTGTACTTACATTTATGTCATTTTGTGCAACTCTTTTATCCTTGTCATGAAATAAATAAATAAATATATATATTAGATAAATAAATACGCACAAATGTATGATTTATGTTTGTTTCACAGTCTTCAATGTAATAAATGTGTACTATTTAATCCTTTTTCAGTGCATTATGAATATCTAGGTTGATGAATTATTTATCTCCCAATAAACAATGCATCGTATACAAATTACAGGTGCACTCATGCATGAGTGACCATGTACTTGACAGAACTGGGGAAAGGTATGAATAGATGTAAGAGCAGGAAATATAATGTGCTTGTACAGTTGAATAGGCACTATATTTTCTTTGTTCATGCGGACCATTGATGAGAGTCGATGGTAGCGAGCCAGCAGTGGTGATAGTTGTTGACCGTAGTGAGTAAAGGATTAATAAACAGGCAAGATTGTCATACCTTTTTCATTTCTTCATAGGTAATGAACAGAACGTTCTCGTCATTTTGTTTTTCCCAGAAACCTATCACATGGTCATACCACGGACCAAACGCCGTTTCTAGGAAGATGAAAATGCAAATAGAATAAGATAATGAAAATTCATTAAAGTATTACACCAATTCGTATCATGCACATTTATAAATTACCTTGATAATGGATAGAAAATTATGACAATTATAACACATAAAAAAATAACAATTGCAGTTGCTGACATAGGAAAAAGATCATGAAATCAACAAACATTCTTACTTTGTCTTTTTGAAAGGAAATTAAATAACTGACCTTTGCCCATAGTAAAATTTTGTCATGATTTGTGTACGTGTGCTGTCATTTTTGCAACTGCAGCACACTTACTAAAATCTTTGTCAAACTACAACATTTGCATTGACCTTAAATTTTGATTTTTTGCAAAATTTTTTATAACATATTAAGTATTCAAATAAATATTACTATAAAAGAAAGTGGAGACTTTCTTGTACAAATTTCATTCACTTTCTTTTACAAAAGATTACAGTTGTTTGAAGTTGACACTGTGGTTCAAAATGCCAGTAATGCAGTATTGTAGACTTGAAAAAGCATTTTAGAGTTTGGTGTGCAACAGGGAAACCTTACAGACTGAAGGGTTAATAGACCGATTTTCTAATAACTGTAAGGGTCTGATAGACCAAAAGTCCTACAGACCAATTATCAAAAAGGGATCGGTAGACTGATGTTTAAAAAGTGTCCGATAGATCGATTAAAGGCAAGGTTCACCTTGACGTTAAGTTGGTTTTAATAAAAGCAGCAAAATGAGAGAAACATATTATTGAAAGTTTGGCGAAAATCCACCAAAGAATAACAGAGTTACCAAGTTTCAAAGTTTCAATTTTGTGACGTTAAATGCGAGCAGCTCCCCATATGTCATGTTATATAAATTACATAAATTGTCATTTTTTAATGGTTCATGATAGTTGAAATTGATTTTTTCACAGAAGCCTGTATGAAATAATATTTCTGATAATATATTGAATGCACACTGGTAAAATCACTTTCAAGTTTCTGAGAAAACGGCACTTTTATGGAATTTATATCACATGACATGTGGATAGCTGCTCGCATGTGACGTCACAAATTTAAAACTTTAAAATTCTATAACTCTGTTATTTTTTGATGGATTTTCGTCAAACCTTCATTAATATGTTTCTCTCATTGTTCTGCTTTTATTACAACAAACTTGACGTCACGGTGAACCTTGCCTTTAATGGGAAGGGTCATATAGACCGACGGTCCAATAGAATGATTACAGAAAAGGATCCGATAGACCAATTGTCTATGGACTCTTTTTGATAATCAGTCTATTGGACGAATTCCATCATTGGTCTATCAGACCTTCAGTCTACAGGATCCCTACCATTAACCAGTCTATCGGACCCATTTTGAAAGCGGTCTATCGGACCCTTAGTCTATTGTACTGTAACTGGTGTGCAATACAGTAAAAAGTGTATAAACATCAAAATCATGATCACTTACCGCCTGCCATCAATCCTCCCATAAATGCTTGAAATGCACCAGGAAATGGCATTGTTTTCTCCATGAAATTGACCATCGAAGTGACCACATCTTTAGGGTTACGAGCAACGTAAATCACCTGGTAGGAGGAGGTGGGTAAACACATACTGTTTTGTCATTCATAGGAATGCTTTAAAATGTGTATAGATAAAAGATTAATTTTGCTAAAATGAAAAATTGAAAATGGGGTTTAGATGTGTGTGCGTAATGTGTGGTTGGGGTGTGGTGTGTGTAGTTTTTTTTTTTTTTTGGGGGGATCAACTTAATCTACAACCAAGGGATTTGAACCTCTAATGGACTTTATGTGATTATTTGGTGTCAGATCTGGCTTCTGAGTTAATAAAGAACAAATTCAACACACATACAAACCAACCATGCAAAAATTTGTTTTGGTTCTTCTATAATGGTTAATTTATTAACATGAAATATTATTCTACATATCACAGATTTTTTTATCATGGGGCATTATTAAGCATGATTAAGCAGGAGTATCCACATGGGGGGGCAGAAAGACATCTGCCCCGCCCCCAAAAAAAAAAAAAAAAAAAAAAATAACAATACAGAAATCAGGGTTTTTTCAGTATAATTCATGAAAATTATTATTATTTTTATTTATTTATTTTTTTTTCATTTTCTGCCCCTTCTGAGACTTTACCCATATGCTGCCCCTGGTTGTAAGTAAAACAATGTAATGTACAATGTAGAAGGATAGACTAAAATTAAACTTAGTACCTAAGGAACAAACCTTTGCTTTCTTTTCAATCTGTGGTGGCAGTAGTTGGATTGGTAAATGAGTCAGAATGATCCTGGGTGATGGTGCATTCTTGATGACGTCAATTACTGCTGGTGGTTTTGTGGGTGGGGCTCCGGATAGGGCTCCTGATGGGGATCCAGTTGGGGCTCCATGTGGAGGGCCAGTTGGGGCTACAGGAGGGAATGTGCCTGTTGGTGCTCCGGGTGGAAATGGGCCAGTTGGGGCACCAGATGGAAATGGGCCAGTTGGGGCTCCATGTGGAGGTGGGCCATTTGGGGCTCCATGTGGAGGTGGGCCAGTTGGAGCTCCACGTGGAGGTCCAGATGGGGCTCCATCAGTCTTCATCATGCAAATGCAACCTGTTAATGTTGATCGGTCTACCTTCATTGCATCGCCATCATTCAAGATCAGGGCAACAACCTCCGCCATGAAGTGAGTTCCTACAGAAAAAAAAGTTAGACCTAATTGAGTATCTGTAGGCAAATTCTTGGGGGAGTCTGGGGATCGAAAACCCGCTTTGCTCCCACCATATTCAGCGTGATGGCTTAGTGGGTAGAGCGTGCGCCTCATGTGCGGAAGGTCGCGGGTTCGAGCCCCGGCCGGGTCATACCAACGGCTTTTAAAAAAAAATGGTACCTTCTGCTTTCTAACCAGGCGCGCTGCATTCTAGAACAGAGAAGGGTAATAATAACATTTATGTTATGCAGGGCACGCTGGAAGAGCAGTCTATTAGACTGGGTAAATAAGATGTTATTATTAATATTATAATATTATAAATTTGTTTGAAATGACACAATTTGTGATGTTTTAATTCTGTAATGTCTCAAAAAATGAAATTAGGAAATTAAAGATATAGGTTTATCAATAAGACACAATACGAAAACATTTCTTTTTTTACAATGAACTGTACTACTTTAACTTTGCAAGGCAGGAAAATGTGTTGCTCTATTTTTCTTCCAATCAACAACGTACGGGGCTACGAGTACTGTAATTGAATTCTGCCTCACTTGTACTTTTAAAGAAATGTACCGCATCCTGACAACTACCCCTGGCAATTAACTCTTAGACAACTACTCTGCAGATGATGACCCTCCTCTCTTGAGATGACTACCCAGCCCCCCCCCCCCCACCAACATCTGCCACCCACATAACTCTCTCCTACGACAACTACCCCCAATAGGACAACTAAACCTGGGATGACTAGCACCTGGAAAAAAACACCAGGGTAACTATAACCTGTGATCCGACATTTGCTCCAGTGACAGTTGCTCTAGTGAACAATGTATCAGAAGACGAAGTGTTAGGGTGAGGGTTGCCATTGGGTTTCCAGTTTAGAATGGGGTTAGGGTTAGAGTTTGGGGTTGGTTGAGGTCAGGATTAGTGCATGCAATAATCACTGAAACAACTGTCGCCAGAGCAAACGTTGGACATTCTAACTGCCCCCTCCCCCTTACGGCCAAAGAAAAAAAATACCCTCATGGTAATTGTCCAGGGGGTTTTCCAGCTTGTCCTAGGGGGCAAATGTCCAGGAGAAGTTGTCCTTTGGGGGAATTGTTGGGGGAGGGTAGTTGTCCAGACACGAGGTGTCCTAGCTAGAACCATTAAGACATGTTTAGTTTGGCCACTTTCACCCTAGCCGAGTGAGAAAGTACGTAATTGAACTTGGTCTCCACCTACTCAATTAGAAGTGCCTTTACTAATGGAAGTCAATATTTACCTGATTTAGGAAATGTACATATCCAGACGTCATCTGGCCTGACATCAAATGTCTTCAGTTCATCCAAGCTGCTTTTGAGAACAACAGCAAGCATTTTGATGCCTTCATACTCGTAAAACTGGGATATCATTGGTACGATGTCCTCAGGATTTGGTGGTCTGTTGCCCTCCATCTAAAACAAAAAAATGATGATTCCACATCAAGACAAACAAATAAACACACAAACACACAAACAAACAAACAAACACTATTTCTTCACTGTGAGTCATAAAACAGGTATCTGTGGACCAGAAAGAGTAAAAATAGCGAAATTGCCAAGGAAGTAACTCCCTATTATGCCATCTCTTTTGTTGTACATAATTCTTGGAGGTCTGTTTAATATGGATGGTGCACAGTATACTCAATGAAACTGATCATGACAGAACCTAGAGCTGAAAAAATTAAACCAAATAAGAGGTTGAAATGTAAATATGTAAAGATTGGGGGTAGTCGATCCTCAACTTGGGGTAAAACTATTCTAGATTCAAGTAAATTGTGCAAGGAACCTACTGTGAAAATTTTGTTGTGAAAGTTGACTCGTTTAATGTAACTTCCATCATGCTTTGTGACAGACAAATAAGTTGTGTAGCTCTCTATGGGATCTATCTATATTGGGGCTCAAGAGAAACAAAATGCTAGTATGTCCATGCTAAATTTGACTTATAAGCAAACAAGCTCAATTCTATTGTGGTAGCTCTGTCAGAGCAATGAAATATTAAGCTGAATATGTTTTTAATTGCATGCATATAATGAAACTTAATATTCCATTACTCCAAAATCATATCTGTTACTGTCATACAGATCTACAAAGTAGATTAGCAATTCCATGATAAATAGTACACTCACCTTCACTTTGAAAATGCTATTTAAGGTTGCGAGAATCCCCTGGAACACGTGGCTTGTAAATTGTCAGTTAGTCACTGTTCAGCAGCAGCAGCAAGAGCTACATGCAGATTGCACATAATATTATGAACAAATCAATCTGCAATACACAAATACATGTACTGATTGTAGCAAATGCTGCACTGAATAAACATTGGCTGATAGAAACTTGTTTGAAAGGCTATACAGGTCATTCTATTCTTAACCTTTTCATGATTTTGAATGAGAACTTGTTCTCTCTCATATCCACTCATGTATACAGAGGTCAAAGTCCAGTTTCAGCCAGGGATGCAATGCACTTTACTGAGTTTGAATAAGTACTGTTTTTTTTGTAGTTATATCCTGCGTCAGTGCACATAATGTGCGACAAGATCCCCGAAACTGAAAGTATGTGTACACATACGGTATATGTACCAATATAAAGCACATCATAGACACACCAATATGAAATAAACACTTATGCAAGTAATTAACAAATACAAGCAGTTAAACAGTGCACAACACAACACAACACAACACACACAGACACACAGACAGACACACACACACACACAGGGCACACACACACACACATACACACAGTCACACAAACATGCACACACACACACACACACACACACACACACACACACACACACACACACACACACACACACACACACACACACACACACACACACGGCACACACACTATGCATTAAGTTTTGCATAGTTTTTACACATGTAGGCATACACAAAAACAAATTACACTCTCTTATTTACATTCTCTTCTTGGTCGTAAATCCACACCTTACACGTATGGTACATGTAGTTATTGTATCACGCACAACGTGCCCAGTTTGCAGAAAGTAAACACATTTAATTTACTCTCAGATATAGTGACACAGCAAAATTCACTAAATCTATCATTATATATTGAATTAAATATTGGCATTATGATTGTTATCTCAAGAGGAAACGATCGAGACACTTGTTGCTTTGCTTTATATTTTGCTTCATTCATGGACAATTAAAACTAAGAAGAACAAGCCACACATTCATAAATGAGCAAATATTAACCACAGCATGCAACCTATAGATCACAGAAGAAATTTAATCCACTTAAATTCTAAATTTTTCCCTGGAATTGATGCTGACACACTGTAGGCCTACAGTGTAGGCCTACTATACATGGTGCATATTCACTTAGTTTGAAATTCTATGTAAACACAATGTTTACTCAGTCATAACTACTTCTACAGTGACACTGCAAAGTTTTATCCACCTGATCATAAATCAAATATTGGCATTTTTCATATTTCACATAAAAGACTATTATGCTTGAACAACAAAGTCTAAAAAAATATATTTTCCTTAACACTGAAAGCATAAATTTCCCAAAAGGTGAACAAAGAATATGTCTTGTAAGAAATGTATTTCTGATATTTGGAATATTTCTTTGAAAATAGTGCTATTGATTCCAGTGATACATGTACATGTACACATGGAGAACATATGAAGCAGACTCAGAAGTCTCAGATGCCATGTATTTTGAAAAAAAAAATTGTATTAGTTGTCAGCATTTATCAGGTCAGTGCCCCATACATGCATGTATACACTCTGCACATTTTTCTGGAATATTTTGCCCCTAATTATCTTCTTCACAAACCTAAATCTTATTTGGAGAAACCTATATCAAGTATAATTAACACTTTTCAAATGTTTACATGTAGGCCCTATGTTTTTCAATGTTTTTCTTCTTTCTCTTTCTCTCTTCCTCCCTCCCTGTTTCTTCTTTTGTTTCTGTCTTTCTTTCTTTCTTTCTTTCCAATGTATCTTTTCAAAGCAGTCTACAATATTCAAACAATCCCCTGGTAGTCTTTTTTTTTTAAATGCCATTTGACAGGCCAGAGATAGTTTTTTTTTCTTGTTCTGCATAGTCCAGAGTGATTTGCACCACAAGACCAGACTTTGGCAGTTTGCTATAAAAATTGGTGTGTGGTGTCACTGGGCAAATTAAATGCCATGAGGCAAGAATGTTTTGTTGTGAATATGAAGTGGTATGATCAAACAGAACACTTTGCAATCACCGAGATTCAATCACTTACATCTATGTCAACATAGACCGAATATGGAAATAGTTCGGAAACTCAAAAGTAAGTTTCAGTAGATAATTCGGACTTACCTCGACATTTAGCCTATTCATTCCTCACAAATTCACAAATAAAAAAACACAAGGGCGTGAGCCTTGGTTTGGTGTGATTGATTGTGGATATGCAAACACTCAAATAATAAAATGATCAACAATTGCAAAATAATACCTTTTACACAATGATGATAAGATCAAGTTCAATAGAGTTCATAACTGATTTGTGTTTCATGAGTTCAAGTTTTCTGCATTTATCAATTTAAAGTTACAGTATACATGTAAGTCCATAATGCGGGTTTTATAAAAAAATCACGTCTCGTCTGTTAATTGACTAATCTATTACTATAACCAAATGGAGGTCGCTTGCGAGAAATATCAAGCTAGTCACCGAAGTCTGGACGGTTGCTGGCTGGCGGAAATGGCACATCCCCTCACCTCAGGATATGACGACATTCGACGAACACCAAGTCGATGAATTTATCCCTTAATGTTAGATGCGACGTTGTATCTAAATCCCCAGTGTAGGACGTTGTCAGGCTTTATGTAGCTCGCAGTAATTAACGAGTCAATGTCGTTATAGATCTAAATCCAGGTGGTATAAATCCGCAATGGACGTCTCGAGCTGAAAAGGCTTCAACATTTTTTTTTTTGTATGCAGTCCAAGAAACAATTCACTGAACAGCCGCTGTAAAAATGTCACTTACTCAATCGTCGTCTCAAAATAAATTGCCGATAACGTTCATCAATAAGACACCAAGATGGTATCACTGACAATACAGTAGATCTACTAAATGTCTGAATTCCCATAATGAATAAACAAGGTACCCCTTCCCAATTCCCCAATCTCAATTCTCGTTATTAATATTTATGCATAAATCGTACACGCATTGCCATTGGATGCTGATTGCTGTCGCCGATGTGCGCGTCTGGTTAGGTTGCCCAATAATATTTTGTTTTACGATTAATTATCAGAGTCTAGTTTATAGATTAACCAGAATTCAAGTAGATTCCGAAATTAAAGTCGCAAAAGTACTAAGTCAAAGTGGTAGGAAGTTATTAAAATTTCTGGAATTGAAACCTGGCCATTCTGGGCAAAAATAAATACACCAGTTTTAATGAGTGGGACTAAAGCCTGCCAGCTGGTAACTACGGTACTTTGCATAAATTCAAACTTACCTGGTCAGGTTTTCCAATTGCCGGCTGAAATGCTTTATGCAAGGATGCTAAGTAATCTGCGGGCAATTCAGTATCACGTACATTAGTGCGAATTTCCAGAAGAGGCATTTTGGTTTGGTATTTTGTATAATTTAACCTTGGAATTGAAATTGGGCTTGGTCGTCGTCTCACCAACGGCCAACATAGATAGCTAGCAGACGACACGTTTATTGCGAGGTGATTTCAGCGTAATGCACAATTTGCGAAATACCAATCTAAATATAAAGTACAATTAGCGATCATTGTAATATATTTCAGATTATTCATACTCAGTTACACCCTTTGTGAAGGCAATAAATTTATCCCGTGATCAAAAATAAAAAACAAAGTAAACAATGAATGATTTGACAGAATTCTCAATGAAAAAGCTGTTTTGAAAAAGCAAGATCATAATGGAGTTTTATTATTCTACAATCGGCAGCTAGTATGAGATTGGCCGTAAAATTGATGCGCAACTTTAGTTGATTCATTGCGGAAGGAGTGCGCTGGCTGACCGAGTTGGGCTGAAAATTTGATGAGGACCTAATTAAAGTGTAATAATGTTTTGTTACAGGCATAACGCTATGAAAACTGTGATAGCAACAGGCTCCATGAATCTTCGGAGAAGCATCGATGACATCATGGCTGTCAGACGATTCAGTAAAACACTTAAAAGAACAGGTAATCTTTGTTCGCTCAGCAGCTCTGTTTAGCCCAACAGCAGCCGGTCCGCTGGCGGCCCCGGGCGGGCCGGGCGGATGGGAGGGGCGAGAGGGTGGCTCAATGTTCGCGTGCGGCAAGTTGTAACTGTTTACAAGTTTAGTTTTGGGGATTTTTTGTTTATTTGAAAGCTTTATGCCCCAACATGCCCAAATTCATATCCCAGCAATAACAAATTCTGAATGTCTTTAGTGTTTTTATGCCTCCGCAACGAAG
>JZLH01S0167777.1:30752-41807 GCA_001188425.1 Eucidaris tribuloides | reverse complement strand
GTGTGTGTGTGTGTGTGTGTGTGTGTGTGTGTGTGTGTGTGCGTGCGTGCGTGCGTGCGTGCGTGCGTGTGTGTGTGTGCGTAACTAGTTTCGGGGGATCATTATATCTATACATTTACTTCTATCATTAACATAATTAAGAATGGAATTGTCAAGAATCAGACATTTGTTCATAAAAATGATTTATTTTATTGCATTTCAGACATTTTTGCAGTATAAACAATCAGACAAACATGAGAAAAGAGCTCATTTTAAAGTTAGTCTGTATGCTGCTTTGGGGTTAATGACATCTGATTTGCATATTTCCAAAAACATATCAAACCAATGAGTTAAAATTAGTTGCATTGAGAACATTTATAAACATTATTTTGTAACCGCTCAAAATGACCAGGAAATTGCATTGCAATAAAAGTAAAGACGATTACACATTTAAAGTCATAAAATTTGTCATTTTCTTCAATGGAATAGCTTTCGATATTGCACATAATTAAGTTTTACTCAGATTGGAATGTAAAATAGTCAATTAATATAACAGTATTGTATGCAACGTTAAGTCACATGGGTATTTCAGAGGATGCACAAAATTCTGAAATCACATTTTGGCAATTCCTCTACAGCACTTCAAAAATAATTGAGGTGATGGACATGGTAAATATTTATATACAGCCATGTTTTAATCAAAATTCAAATTCAAATTTATTTCAGAAAATCACTTTAAATGCATACAAAATTTGTTGGAGTGAAGCGTTCTGCATGTACAACGATACCGGCTGGAGCTATTTTGTGACCCTGCACATACCCTTTGGTAAAATGAAAAAAGACAAGTGGCCATTTTCAAACGTGAGTGACACGACAATTTGAGAGTCTTAAGGGCTCATATCTTCCCACTTGGAGGTTGTGAATGGATGATGACTACCATATTAGGTATAATATAGGACTGGCATGTGTCATTACCAGTTTGATTTGAATTCTACAACTGGACAAGTAATTATGGTTAAAAAACGGTGCGTGAGTGACACGACAAATTTTGGACATGGGTGTCTGACCATTATCGGTAATGGTTGGATTCGTACCAAAGTAGTTCTTCAAGAGTACCATGAGTCCTAGAACATGTGTGTAAATAGATTACCTATCTAACGTAGTCACAATCAATCATTCCCTCTCTGCGGCAAATGCTCCCCCCCTTACATGCCATGAGTGACACGACAAAAAGCAAAAGTACCCACATTAGCATTGATTACCCTTGTACTAAATTCACTGTGTTACAACATATAATAAATTATTTTATGTAATTTTCATGGAAAACTATCATCTAAGATGTCTAGTTTCAAAAAATATTGAAGCCTATTGATTTCTTGCAAGTTTTAATTTTCATCCTTATGTCCACTTTTGTGTGAAAATGGCCACGTGCATGAAAATAATAGACTCTACTGAAAAGATACACAATCATGATGTAAAACAGTGATAAAATGTTACCTTAAATATTGGTATCCAGACTGTGGCTTTGATGGTTTAACTATATGTGGACAGTCTTTAGTCAAAGTCAGGCGAAGATCTTTATTTTCAAAGTGATTTATTGAGGGCGGTTTAAGCTATGAAAATTAATGAAGTATTAGTAATCCCTTCTCTGTTATTACTTGTACTTCGTTTATCCATTTTAGTCACAAGGGTGCCTTTATTTAAGTTACAAAATTATGTGGGCAGTCCTGTTCATCTACTTGATTCTTTTCTTTTTAATGTTTGGGTGGGGGTAAGCAATTTGATCTTTGTGTTTTCTAGTTTCAATCTAGATTACTTTTTCTTTCTTTTTTTAAAGGGGTTATTATTCTGATAAGCGTTATGGTCAATTTTTATTTGTACAAATATGAATCATATTTTATTTAAACTTTTATCGCTGTTATGAGCGCCATGGGATCTCATGAATCGTGTGATTAAGCTAGAACTATTTGTACGTTCTTAATCACATTCATGCATTCTCATAAAGATTTAGAGCTTAAAAATATTTGATTTAAAAACATATTTACAGTTAAAAAGTTTAATACTGAAACGATTGTCAAGTTCTCCGTGCAAAACAACAAACAAAAACAAATATAAAGAACATTGCGATCTACCGATTTAACAGATTTATAAAATATCTATAGATCAAGCCACGATAACTTAGCATTATGCGATTAAATTGTCAACATAATAAAGGACATGGAATGGTATCTTTTGAATAAACAACACTAATATAATGCCCTTCATAGAAAAAAAATCGTAATTTTGTAAGTTATCATTGTCATATGATTTAATCCATTTTGATATTACTGTATAATTATGTAATATTTGCAAGATGGATCTTTGTGCACATATAATCTGCTAGCATATTGTCACAGAAAATTTTAATCTGGCGATAATGCAGATATATTGATTTGTGATTTCTTCCGCTTATCAGTATGATATAAACTATACACTTCAGAAATTATTAGCAAAACGTCGCTTATCAATGTTTAATATTCATAAACCGACGCTGATTATCATTGATCTAATGCATATAGTTTCGAAGTTGTTAAGAAATCGTGTGCCATTATTCGGGGTAGACGCTTCAACTCCTTGATTTTGGGCAATGAATGCTACTTCAAACTTGTAAAAATATAAAGGTTGCCAACGAAATTGATTTTTGTTTATGTTTATTTAAAAAAAGCGGAAATTATTTTTGTTTAGGGTCATCAGGGATCAATTCGGCCGCCGGAGTTAGACCGAGAAGGGTGAAGTGTCGCTGGTATTGTTTGCTCTTGCGGAAATTGGCATCAGTGCTGTGCAGACGGTCCAGGATTCCTAACACTCCAAAACAGTTGTTGAACCTAAAGCGGAATTACATGAAAATACGAAATATTACCGATTCATTCAGTTTATATTTCATTTCCAAACATTACAAAAATATAACAAAATACAAGAAAAAGCTTGACATGTAGTTTAAACTATAATTCAGTAAGATAATGTAGACAAATTATTATAATAAAAATACATTTATATGTTAAAGTATCAATGCGTAGTTGTTTTTCATATCTAATTAAATTTGCTTTTGTTAAATCCTGATGATAAGATTAACGTGATTTGATTTTGACAGATACAAAGCATTGAAAACAACAAAACAGCAATGTTTAACGCAATGTTTAACGCAAAACAGCAATGTCTATAATAGTTGAGAAAAGTAAAACATTTATGTATAGAAGCAATGGCCGGTTGTGGGTACTGTCGACAGAAAGGGGAAGTTTTCGAAGCACAAGGGATAGCTGGTCAAAATATTTGTCGCGTTTGAGGTATTTTCTGATTTGATGATTTCGTCTTTACCTCGTATACGCTTGGATGCTTGCAATTCAGTCCTACAGCCCAGGTTGAGGGGGGGGGGTACTTGCCTGGTAAGGTAAACGGGAGTGTGCCGCTCATAATGGGTGACTTTTTCGCAAAAAAAAAATCCTTAAACATGGGGTATGGTTTCTGGGGGGAAAAATCCTTAAACATGGGTCATGATTTTGAAATTTTACGATTTACACTAGATATTTTCGCCTATTTTATCGCTAAAATGCACAAAAATGCCATGTTTCTTAATAATAGGTACCATTTTCCGCCAAACTGACCCTTAAAAAAGAGTCGGGGTTTTCGACTTCAGCGGCACACCCTCATCGGAACCAAATCTGAGTACCCCCCCCCCCCTCGGGTCCTACAGTCATTGCTAAAAAATCAGACTGATTTTCGGTGTTCTTTAAAGTTTGTTGTATGATATGATCCAAAATATGGAATTGGGGATAGGGCACTTATTTCAAAACTGTGTATTTTGTTGTTGGATCACAATCTCTAATAAAACAGACTCACAAATAACTGCAGTCTTGTTCCTCAAACTGTCTTAGTATAGCTAACGGTTTGGAAGAGCAGAGATCATGGTGATGATGATGATGATGATGATGATGGTGGTGATGATGATGATGATGATGATGATGATGATGATGATGATGATGATGATGATGATGATGACGACGACGATGATGATAATTGCCTAAAGAACAATTTTCCGTTTTGATATTTAATCGGTAATTTTTTAGTAAATCGGCCTTGAGACACAAGATATATGTTTAATTCCACAAGCAAGAAACAAAGAAAAAAAAGAAAGTAAAAAAGAATTAAGAAAGAAATGATTAACCACTCACTTGAGGTGATGGTAATCGTGGAACTCCGGCGAGACGAGGAAGGGGAGATGGTACCCGGAGTGAGTGATCATAGACACGAGCTGGGCAATGAGACCCCAGGTCATCAACGAGGCGACATGAGATCCCATCAGGAGCGGGCCGAGGGCGGCGGGGAGGACGTTAGAGAAGATGTGCTCTACCGGGTGAGAGTAGAGGGTGATGAGACCGATGGGGGCCGTCCACTCGTGGTGTTTCTTGTGGAAGGTTTTGTAGAAGAATGGGAGGTGGAACAGCCTGCAACGGGAACATAACGTATGTTTGTTATAAATCCTACCTGATGTTTTGCGATTCATTCTACAATATATTATGATAATACACAAGAATATAAGAGAATTTGTTCAGAAATCAGTACATGTAGAAAAATATTCCTTTATAAAAGATTCGAAACGAAAAATACACATCCATGGCAGGACACTGGGAACGATTTTTTCACCGGGGGTGCTGAGATATAATTTTCGGGGCCAAAATAATTTTTCACGACCAAATCAGCAGCCGAAAAGTCACTCAGCGAGGGGGGGGGGGGTTTGTTGACAAAAACATTTTTCACGGGGCTCGGCGAAAATCTTTCGCGGCCAAATTTTTTTTTCACGGCCAAATTTGAAAAAAAAAAACAGCGCCGCCCCTGGACAACGTATAATGCTATAGGCCTACATCATCACCTACACGTCTTTTTGCACCCCCGCTTCCCAGGGCCATGGATTGTAACGGACAATTCTAAGATTTTAATATAGTTTGGAAGCCATTAAAACTGGTAGATACACAATATATATTGCGTATCTAGTTTTAATGGCTTCCAAACTATATACCGGTACAATAATAGCGCCTAATACAAACGTTTCTAGGCGGTTAATGGAAAAAGGTGAGTTTAAGGAGGGATTTGAATATGTCAAGAAAGGGGGCTTAATTCATGAATGTGAAGAGGGAGCTGGTTCCAAAGTACTGGAGGAAGAACAGAGAAGGCACGATGATCTGATATTTTGATTTATATCCGTCATTGTAAGTTTCTTGAATTCTGGTTGGTCAAAAGTATGTCACATGATGAAAAATAAACACACTATTCTGTGAGTCTGGGAGACAATCGTTCTGAAAGTACTATAGTAGTCGGAGAGTACAATAGTAAAGTACTATTGTACCCTCGGAGAGTACAATAGTAAAGTACTATTGTACTCTCGACAGCGGGAGAGTACAATAGTAAAGTAAGATTATACTCTCGACAGCGGGATCGCGATTTGAGCTTAATTCAAAAGCCGAATGAATCGTGTGTAAAAACCACTGAACTATACCACTAGTGGTATAGTTCAGTGGTAAAAACACATGTACCGAACGCTATTTTTTTTTTTCGTGCGTGTGAAAGACATTATAGCGTGCACGCCCGTACGGAAGTTTGGCAAAGTTTAAGATTAACACTGGGTTAAGTTCGTCAAATTTGAGTTAGGATTATAGTTAAAATAAGAATGAGGATTAAATTAGTGTTTTATAGGTTTATGAAATTGATACTCGACTAACTAGAGTATACGTTAATGGAATTGCATCCCTATCCGTACTGCAATTAAAAATATCGCGCACCTGTATGCCGTGCGACACACACTTAGCTAGGGGTTACCGTAAATACATATCATTTTCCTTTTTTTTTCTTTGTGTAATTTCCCTGTTATTCGATGACGGATATAAAACAAATATATCCTATACTGAGAGTCTCTGTTTGAAACTAATGACGCCCTCGGTTACGTTGACTGTTAACTATTTTCCCTCGGGGCTGCGCCCCTCGAGAAAATAGTACAGTCCATGTAACCTCGGGCTTGTCATAGTTTCAACCAGAGACTCACGTATCAGTATATATTTGTATAATAGTTCAAGGTCCGGGAGACAGTGACTGGAGATGAGCAGTGGAAGAAAAGGAGACGTCTGAAGAAGATGTTGAAGTAGAACGAAGGTATCACCGGAAAAGTTATCGCCGATTTATTTTCGTGGAATTAAATCATTATAGTAACAATACCATGTCATTTTCTGCTTTCCAGGCATTCAGTATGATAATAAAAAGTAATACGGATGTGCACACCAAGCTACAAGATCGCTGAAAAACTGCACTTTTTATATTTAATATTGTACGACATACAATGCACCCAGCAAAATATTCTATTTTTAATTGGTTTTCTATAACGCTTTCCTTTTGCTTTAATTTACCCATTACTCGAAAAGATTAATTATTATGCACCGTCTGAAAATGTGTTAGGCCCATTCATTCGTCACTACATTCATATTACAGTACCTGTGCAAGTAATAGAAACCAATCTCTACCATGATGACAAAAACCAGTAATTCAAACAAAGCCCAGTGGAAAGTGGGGAGTTCGTGGGCAGCAAAGCCGCATCCTCGCCACATCATCATGTAGTATATCGCCACCATCGGCGGCAGGCTATACACGGTTTGATTTAAAAATGCTGTGATGAGCACCTTCCTCAATTTACCAGGCGGGATCTGCGAAGAAACGTTTATGAATTTATAGATTTAGTATCGTATTATGTATATATATTTTGATCTTACATCTATCTATCTATCTATCTATCTATCTATCTATCTATCTATCTATCTATCTATCTATCTATCCATGTATCTATCTTCTTTCTGATTTAATTGAAGTGAAATGTTTAAAAGCAAATGTTTTTATACCGTTAGAGACCAGGATAAATGTTAAGTTCACTCTGCAGTATAAAACAAACAATCGCTCAAAACAAAACATACCATAATCAGTTCCCAGAACGAAACAAAACAAAGTCAAGGAAAAAGAAAAAAGAAAGAAAACAAAACAAAATGAAATGGCATAAAAACAAAAACACACACATGAAACTAGACAAAACAAAACAAAACAAAACAAAACAAAACAACAACAAAAACAAAACAATTAAAACAAAACAAACACAGAAGTAAATGGACTGTGCTTACTGTAGTTTGTTCAGGTTGGACTTTATACTTGGCGAGACCTTCAGGCCATCCAGTGAGATCCACGATAAGGAAGAGTCCTCCCACAATCCAATGCTCCAGAATAAATGCAGCATGGACGCCTAAAAACAAAATCCACAAAATGACATGAAATGGTATTCTTTTCCAATTTTATTTGAGATTTCATACTCTATTTCCGATAATATTGTGTTTACTATTAACTAATCACCGATGTGTGTGGATTTGTTGTTTCGACCCCTATATTTGAACAACAATTAAACGTTATTAATAAGTTGAATTTGTAAGTTTGAATTTTTGCATCAGGTTTTGTTTTGTTTTATTTTTTGAGGGGTGGGGAGGGGGTCGTGTCAGCGACCATATAAAATAAGTCTGTACCACTTAGTAAAAACAGGTTTCCAGTCAAAAAACAAAACATCGAAGCCGTGAAATCTAGACTAATTTATGTCAAGGGAAAGATGAAATGATGGATGAATAATTATTTACATATTTACTCACTCAAAATCTGGGTCACAATTAACTATTTTGGGGAGGATATCTGATCTTTAAGCGATCAGATGATCGATCACTGTTTGCGTTGTTTTGATAGACAGATGAAACATCTGAAATAAACTGTATGACGATTTTCAAAGTCCATTCGACAATGACTCCTGTAAGACATCTTTATATTTCTTGACTCTAAAGTAACGTTATCGACAGGTGGGTCAATAACTTGACAGACAGTGAGACGATAAAATTGATAAAATATTGCCTGGGAATGTCGAAATACGTGAATAATGGTGGTTGATAACGTGTGATAATTTGACCATAAAACTAACGTAGGAACAAACAGAAAATGAATACTTTTCTATTATTTTATCACGTCTGTAGGTTCTTTATCAGACTTTTATTATCTTCTTCTTCTTCTTCTTCTTCTTCTTCTTCTTCTTCTTCTTCTTCTCCTTCTTCTTCTCCTTCGTCTCCTCAACTTAGTCGTCTAATTCTGCTCCAAGGGTATCTTGAATCTCATTGAAAATAAAGACATTAAAAGGAAACTTCGATCCTCTGAAATGCTATTCACCACATCTTAGTCCAAAATCCTCTACATTTATTGAAGTGTCAATATTCAGCAAGTTGACATAAGAACACGAAACATAATTAACATTAGGGTTCACCTTGCTTTATAAGTCATGAAATCTAATATTTTAACGTACCTAGTCCTATTTTCACCACATCTCCTTCGCATAAATCATAGAACCTGGCCCACTGGCTCATCCAGAAGTCGCCAGAGACTCCCCAGAACAACTGCAGGTAGTGGGTGAGGGTGTTGCGGAAAGCAACGGCGCCGATGATGATACTAACAGCGAATACGGAAAGAGTTGTCAGAACTTCGATGAAATGGGAAAATTGTCCGGTTTTCTGTTTATTAATGGTGAAGGAAATACGATATATAGTTGATAATATACCATTCTTACACAACACTGTCAAACAATAATGACGTAAATAAAATATTACAACTAATAGTCACAACTATGATCATATTATTTTTTTATTTGTTTTCCAACGTAATTTTCAGTATATCAGATTATTCGCCTGTTGCAATTTTAAGATAAAACACTATATGCATCACAATACATATAGGCAAAGAGTATTTTAGGGATTGATATTTTTAAGAGATTAAGAACTTTATTTACGTTGGCATGTTGAGCGTGTCCAAGTGTAACTGGCTCTCCTCCTTAACCCTAAACCTGCTAAATGACCAAGGTTATTTTCAAACTACATGGGGTGGGGGGGGGGGCTAATTTGCCCCCCCCCCCGGCAGATCTCATCTGTGGATCGCGCGAACGCGGTGAAATTTGCATGTCATCTACAAGACTATATAGTTAGATTTTAACAAAATAGAAATTTTTCTATTTTTTGAATAATTAATGCAAATTTATGCATAAAATAATATTTTCGCGTATAACTCTCTCTAAACAGCTCGTAGAATACTAAGTCCTGGTTAAAAATATATATATATCTTTTTTTTTTTACATTTGTGACTAATATCTACGAAAAATGCCGAAAATGCCGTATTAGAATGAATTTATTTTCAGGTATTTCCTTGTTTTTCGACCTTTTTCGTGTGTGTGCAAAATTTGTCACAAAATCTGTTTGAAGCATAATTAAAAATGATATGCTTGCAGCTAATGAAGAGAATATATCCATATTCATATGAATTCATAGAAAAAAACACAATTTGTGTTGATTTTAATTGTAGACAATGATCACGTTTTTGTTCAATATGGGGCTGAATTCATGTACGAAAAGTCGCGCAGCGTCGTAACAGCATATGTCCGATTTTCGCAAAAATGGTCTGAAAAGAAGCTCGAGAATTAAAAGTAAAAAAGTAATAAGTGAGCGGCACTGTCAAAAAAATATATATATCGCACAACGGGAATGGTTGCGAACTTTCGGGCTATTTAGGATTAAGAGTGGTTGTATTCTAGTTGTTCCAGTTATTTCTATTTGATGTAATTCATAATAGAGCTTTGAACACTTTGTTTTTCACACCATTAAATACTTTTTTTTTATCCCCCAAAAGAAAGTGGAAACAAATCTCGCATATTTGAGCAAAGTATACTTTTAGAACATATTATTTTAAGAACTATAAAATTTAGATGAAAGACTTCTAAGTGAATACTTATACTTTACAAATGAAATGATTTCTCATTCACCTTGGTTTCTGAATTCAATATTTTGTCCACCGGTCGTTGCATTTCTCTCTTCTCGCTAATGACGTCACCACTTATTCCATCTCGACAACTCTGTTCAGATGACATGGTTTCCTTTAACATTAAAAAAAGGAAAATATTGTATTGAAAAAAATTCCAATTATATATCTCATAAAATAAATGGAATGTATTATCTGCAATCATTAGTTCATTTCACTATAATTCTACCGCAGAATGTTTTGTTCTTTGTACAAACTATAACATGTATATTTCATATATTTTACGAATATTGCGTCACAAAAATTATATCAAATTGATATTTTTACGTCGTAAACATTTGAGGTATCATTCTATGATATATATTTTTCCAGTCGCAAATACGATTAATCATACAATAAAGAGTAGTGCCTGCTGCCCACGTGGAATAACACAACTAACTCTCTGGCCTTCGTGCAGTTGAAGTTGCCTATAATGAAAACTGTTTAGTAAGCAGGAGGTTGTCGGTTCGATCCCTGACAACAGTGACTAAAAAGTAGAGCTCAAAGGGGGAATAAAACCAAACATCTATTTAAATTCAGCTTCAGTTTTTTTCTAGTAAATAATACGGGAAAAAACAACAACAATAAGATCGGTTTGAGCAAATTTTACTGAAACATTCAAGAGTTATGAATATGCAAAATTTATTTAATTCGTGTTATGGAGGATTCTTAAACTGGAAAATCTACCACTTTTGAGATGAAAGAGTGAGGCCCTCATTGAATTTGTACCCAAATTTTTACATTATCAATTTGTCTGAACTAATAAGGTAACCAAATTCTCTCAGCAAAGCATGCATGTACATGTAGAATCATGTTTGCTAGGGGAATGGAACCCAGATATCTATCTAAATCAGAGAATTTCCAAATATTTTACATTTTTCAGTTAAGGACATAGGTTAAGCTTTGTTTTATTGTTGATGCTTTGTTTCGGTCAAAATCAAATTACGTTAAATTTATTATGAAAAATTAAAAGCAGCTATATATGTATACTTATATAAACACAACAAAAAAAGTAACTACCCCCTTTTTCAAACTACCATAATTTTTTAATGAAATACGTTTTAGCAAAATAATTTGGTAGGAACATTTTACACTCATTGACTAACCTCTGTGTGAAAATACGATTAATTCGTCAAGCCG